>JARHVA010005068.1:877500-885000 GCA_037957365.1 Torreya grandis | reverse complement strand
ATGATTTTAAAGGTAATATTTTTTCATTCAAATGAAGGTAAAGTGTTTCTTATTAACATTAAATACCCTCACCAACCTAAGGTGACTAATTTGAATTGAAAGGAGCCAAGTTAACATTGCACATTTATGTTGCATGAACAAATATTTAATGCAAGATCTTATATAGGTGATACACAACCATTTGAGCCATCATTTTCACTCAAGCTATCTTATGATTGAAGCATCCTCATTTCTTAGTGATAATCAAGAGCCCTAGTTTTTATTCTAATAGAAGATACATTAGACTGTAAGTAAGCTAAATCTAGCTCAATCACTATGATATACAAGTACACACAATAAGTATCATATTGAACAAAGTAAAGCATAAACATATATCCATGGAATCCTCATCTAGGTCATCATGGGGAATTAATCATCCCTCTGAGTTCTCGATTAGGGATCCTACAGAGTTTAAAGATACTATGTTCAATGAAAAAATATTTGATAACCAATATCATAACTACTCATAGCTATGGGGTGCCATAGATTTAGTGGATTCTTTCTCCATAGATGATGAAACAATTATGGTGAATAAGTTATTTGTCAAAGAATTATTGACTCTTAAAGTCTAAAGGTTGTACTTTATTACTACCAAAATAGAGGTCATGACTTGAATTGACCTTCTCAAAGACTTATTATTTACAATAAAAATATCACAAGATGCATATTTGTTTCATGCATGCAATGATACAGTGTTTGCATGCAACTCTGGAGATTATTTTTAAAGAAATTTTCCCTTGCTACACAAGATTCTTGTTTTGACCAATATACCCTAGTGTAATTCAATAAGAAATCATTCTATGGATGACTACAATCATGGTTGTTTCCCAATGAAACTATGATGTGGAAAGGCAAGAAGCTGAGTGGATAAATGCCAATCAAACAAATTTAGAATGATTAGTCATATAGGTATGGCTCTTCTGAACAAATTATATGGTATGATTTTTATTCATTTTTGTAACTTGGATTGGGTGCCTTTACTTCATATGATGTTGACACATGATGTTTCTAAGAGAAGAAATTATATTTAGGCTCAGAGAGTAAATGTTTTATAACAATAGATTCCCTACCCTCACAGGCAATGTTTTTATTATGTCATATCTAGTTGATATAGTCATAGGCATATGTTACAAGGACCTAGGTCATTTATGGTCCTCAACCACTAACTACATTAAGAATATAATCTATGACAACTATATGTTCATACACATCTATGTATACCATAATCATATGGTCAAAATTTGTGAGGATGTATATCCTCAAGTATGGAAAGCTATCTATAACTCCCCAGTACCACATGTTGGAGTGAATATTGTGAAGATCCTAAATGGGAAGGGTGATTACTTCTTATATCTAGATATCATAGTCATTTTGGTTTGGGAAAACAAGGTGGAACCTTTATGTCTCCCTAAACATGTGCCTGTAAAGCTAGCAGGACATGAGATAGCTTTCCAATTATGGAATAGCATAGAGGAGGATCTAACAAGGCAAAAGAAGGATTTCTTCTTTGGAAGTCTTATCATTATTGGTAGGATCGCATACACAATGACTAAACATATTGGTGATGTTCTAGCAAAGCAAAAATGATATGGTTTCCCCATAATGTCATGTAGAGATTGGGACCCTCAAGGGTAGGTTCAAAGATATGTTCATGGGCTTAATATCCCTTACTGCCACTAGCAATATTACTATGACTTTCTCTTGTTGAATTATGTAAATGATGAGGAGCTATTAGAATGGGCAAGGATAGATGAATTGCAATAGGATCATTTGAGTATGATATAATTAGAGCACAACATTACCACTAGGGAATTGGATTAAAGGAGAGCCTTGTTTAGAGGATATAATCATTCAAATTTTTGGAGTGTGTATTTCTAAGAGCAAGGACCTTCTTCTTCTTAGGGACCCCCATCCAGATTGAAATTGAAAGTATTCAAAAAAGATCTTGGGGTCACAGGACAAATATTGGGTGAAGGAGGAGCCAAATGAGATCCCATTAGTTTAGAATCTGATGAAGAAGATAAGCCAACTACCAAGGTGGCCATAACATAAGTAGTAGTCCTAGCCTTTCATGAATCTCCTACTCAAGGAAAGGTTCCCTTGGTTTATGCTAAGAAAAGAGGACTCCAATAAGTATCCCAACTTGTACTATCTCCCAGCCTATGGGATGAAATCACTATTTAGGATTGGATAGAGATCAAATGAAGAGGTAGAATTGGAGAAAGCAAAGGCTCTCAACCTTTAAGATCCTCCAACTGAGATACTACTTCAATGTAATTTGGGCATCCCTAATTTATATTTACCTTTAATTTATATTATTTATGTATCTATCCCCTTTGTTTAATTCCCCCCATCTCATCCATTGATCCCTCCACAATTTACACTACATCTCTTCCCACAACCACCCTTTTTGTGCTTACTAGTATTGCTCTTCATAAAAAGAAAAAAGTAACCAAGAGGGTAGAAACTACTTTAGCCACATCCAAAATACATGTTCAATCCACATAGCTTTCCCTTCCACTCCCCACTTCCACTTATATATAGGAAACTACCATAGTCATCTATAGTAGAGGAAATAAATCAATGCCATACATCGTAGTAGCCCACCCACTTTCTCAAATTGAAGGAGTGGACTGGTCTAAAATTATATGGCCTTTCCTATTAGATGTTTTGAAAAAGGTATCCAATAACCAAGGATAAGGAAATGAGAGTGATCCAGAATTAGAAGTTATCCTCACAACATCTGATGCACCCAGTAATATCCTACCCTGGGCTATGGAACTAAGGTAGTGGGCTTCCCAAAGGCCTAGTTACAAGATTATTGAGCTACCTTATGTGACTAATTTGTTTGATAATCCTACTAAATCCATTCAAAGGGTCAAGAAGAGGAAACTTAAATATGATCAAGGAGCCAGTATCATCCTTAAAGAGTGACAACCAATTCCTCACCAAGAGGTAAAATAGGTAGCCAGGAGAATCAGTCTTTAAATAAAATATCTCAGACCTAGCTCAAGCACACAAGGATGTGGTGGTGGTCATTCATGAAGGTGAGGAATTGACTTTTTAGGATCTTAAAGAGGAATCCCAAGAGTCTCAAACACAAATTAAATAGTTTAAGTAATGATCAAATAATATGCATGTGCCTGAAAATATAGAAGCCAAAGTGAGGGATACAACCTCAAAATACTACCACTCCTTAGAATATATAGAATTTATGAAGGATGAGATGGCACCCCAAATGAGCTTGGCCAACCAACTTTGTAGCTCTCTATCCCAATATAATATAAATCTTGAAATTTTAGTTGCCTATATAGGAAACTCACTATACAGACACCTAGACCTAATGACCACATTTGAGGCATCTAATGCCTTGAATTTGGTAGTTATTAGGCATGAAAAGGTCAAATAATGGTTGAATGTAGTAGTGACCATGACCTTGAATTGTTAATCACTCAAATCATAGCTCTTACAAATTTTGAAGGATTTGAATCTATCCAAGGTAAAATATTCTATGGGGAGACTAATTAGTATAATTAATTTTGATAGCATTGTTCAAGAGGTGATGAATAACTTTAAAGGGAGCATTTAGGGTTTAATGGTGGAGAACATTAAAGTAGAGCTAAGTAAAGTAAGAAGGAAGGTGACTGAAGTGGAAATCTTTAGGAGTAAATTCTAACTCACTAAAGATGAGCATGCAGATATTCTTAGGCAAACTAAGAGACTCCATCGACCTTCTTTACTTAACTTAGACATCATTCGGTAATAGCATGACACAGTAGAAAAGGTTTACAATGGCAACAAATCAAAGAATAAACACGTTTCTACTAGTATTACTACACCTTTGGCTTCTACTCCAATCAAAACTCATGCATCACTCTAGCCACCATAGCCCTAGCTCATCATGCCCCTTAGTTTTTTAATGATTTTTTATTTCCTCTGATAAGTGACTTATTCTTTTAAACATGTATACATTGCATGCTATTATAAAGTTAATTATTTCTATTTTTGTCTCCCATTCAGTTTTGGCTTCAATTAGAACTACATGTTCCAAACACCTCATATAATCATCATGTAAAGACTTGGAGGATGAGGCAACCCCTCCCCAAGATCTATAAATATTATTGTATCACCCACATTCAAAGGGGGGGGGATTTTTGGAATATTTAGCA
The DNA here is from genome assembly GCA_037957365.1 of Torreya grandis. NCBI lineage: Eukaryota > Viridiplantae > Streptophyta > Pinopsida > Cupressales > Taxaceae > Torreya > Torreya grandis. The sequence goes on along the minus strand of JARHVA010005068.1, from coordinate 880,792 downwards.
GCTAGTTATTTCTAGTCATCAAGCATAATATTTTGAGTATTTTGTTCCCAAATTTGTATATTTATTAGTTATCTTTCATGGATCTTTGTTTCAATAATCTTTAAGTGTGTTAATGTTGTCGATATATTCTTGATTGTTCTGATTATTATAACTAATCTCATCTATGTAATAGTTGTTAAGAATTGGTGAATAGTGATTATAATAGCCATGTTAAAGATTAAATCATATTCTTGGAATGTGTATTTGTGTTCTTTTAGTATAGTTTTTTGAGTGTGTGTTGATGCTACCATAAATAATTCTCTTTGTCCAAGCCATAATCTCCTTTTAAGGGTGTGCAATAGCTACCATAAATGGATTAACCTTTTGTCTAAGACTAATGATTTTCCTAAACTTTTTGTTCCCTATACTTTAAATCCATGTCTGTACGCATGTGTACACTTGCTGCTAGTAATAGGTATTAGTTTTAAGAGAACACAAGTCTATTTAGAAACCATCCATGGAAGTAATTGTTTAAAGACCATAGGTATTTATTTTATTCCTTATCTTTCCCTCTCTTTCGTGTTTGTTATAAGTATCCACCCACCTTATATTATAAGCCAACCACCCATTCAAATCACCTAGGAGACCATCTTTTGTAGGAATCATGCCTCCATCCAAAAAATCTTGTTAATAACCTACATGCTTTACCACTATTCCATCAATAGGTTAAACAAACCACATACCTAAAACTCGTGCCTTGGATTGGAGTTTACCTCCATTGAGATATTTAAATGTTAGAGATAATGGTGGTGTGAAAAAAACCCACATCAACAGGAATGCCAACTATCTTCTTTACTTTATGTATAGTAGACATGTATTGGATAAACCTCCATTCATTAATGCCAATAACTCCACCTACTGATCCATGTGAAGTAAAAATATGGTGGAAACAAAACATAATTGACCACCCACATAAAGTTTATTATTAAATTCACATTATAAATACATTATTCTAAAAAGAGATACTACAAAAGTTTATGAAAGTTAAAATTTTTGGTGTAGATATGAATGGAAACATAAGCGGTCTCCACAGGTGCATGGTTTTTTATGGTTGGATGGATCACCAAATGTGGACACCTTAGATTGGGAAAATAAATATCAAGTTGACTTTACCAAAACACATTTTTATGGAATCGTAAATGCATGGAATCCTCGATGAGATACACATAAAAGAAACATGCGGGTATGAATTGATTAACTTTTTAATTATCTTATATAAAAAAGTAACTATTATAAAAATACAAATGAATATAATTTTATGTGTGATATAGGGAGGACACAATCTGAGTTTGCATCCATTTTTTAGGAACACATTCAACATTAATCAAATAGATCCAAAATAGGACTATGAAGAATTGATTAATTTTGTGGATCATCATACCATGTGTAAAGACAGAGTTTACCTACAAAAAAAGAGGAAGAAAGGTTTGCAGGTAGAAATCATTATCTTAAAAATAATAAGCATTAGTGTAAAAATATGTATTGAGTGTTTTTTATATTAATAATAACATGAAATGTGATTTGATGTAGGTACAATGCACCTTGGCCTTTACATCTTGATGGATCAAAACTATGCGTAGATATATAAAAAGGAGATAAAAAATATGAGCTCAAAATAAATGATGATCATTTGAATACTCATAATCATCATGTGCTACAATCATGGCATGTGAATGTAGATTGGTAACTAGTACTATCAAAACATGCTATTATGAACTAGATTGTAAAGTATTCTATAAAAGTAGAGAAAAGTTCAAAAACATATCAACAAATGTTGATGTGACTTGCAAATGTTGAAAACCCAAAAGATCCTACTGCATGACTGTATAGACATTTACTAACTAAAACAATTATTGAAAGACATATAGGTGCAATGGAAACATGTCACATGTTGATATAACTTCCGTTGATGGATTGTAGCAAGGTATTTGTATCATTGAATGTTGGGTGTAAATTTTTTAAACTAGTATTAAAAATTGGTATTACAAGAGGATGAAGAAATTGAAAAAATGAAAATTCAATAATTGATGGATATATTGATAGACCTCACTTAATGGAGCATTTACCACTCATTAAGGTTTCAATATCTTGGATATATAATCCTAGAATTAGAAAAGGAGGAAATTGGAAACCAAGAAAAATGTGTGCTATTATAAGGGTATGGCCCAGGTTTTATAGCATCCCAATACAAGATAGTAAAAAAATTGTAGATTTTTGTTGGTTAGAGTAACTATTGTACAAACTATTCCATGATATTGAAATATAAATTAGATAAGATGAGGAGACAATAACATATAATTGGGGTGAATTTCAATATAATCCTTTTCATATAGAGTGAAAGATTGAAATAAACAATGACATTCAACAAGAAATCAAGGATGAAGATGATGGCATTATCGAACAAAATACAACTGAACATGAGTGGGAGATCATATCATACCTACACCAAAAACAATATTTACATGTTTATGAGATTGATATGTTGGGATAAAGAGATATTGATAGATAGACAATTTGGGATTCAAATTACCAGGGTGAAGAACAAATGAATAGATCTCTTAAATTTATAAGCATGGAAAAATAAAATATCTTACTTTCTATGGATGAAATGGAGTCTAATTTTTGTTATGAAAGCCTAAGTGAGAAACAAAAAATAGCATTTGATATAATTGTAAGACATTATAATCAAGGACAAAATACATATTCATTGCATCTTATAATCCAAGGAACAATAGGAACAGGGAAATCTTATCTTATTGGAGGGATTAAATTGGCACTTCTAGATATATCACAACCACAATGTTGGCCCCTTCTACTACTTTCTCCAATAAGATTTGATGCATTTAACATTGGTACGTCAAAAATACATACAACCTTGTGAATTCTTATTTCAGATTTTGAAAAACTAGAAGGAATAAGGTTAAAAGCATTTCAATAATAAATTAAACATGTTATATATATTTTGATTGATGAGAATATCTTTATAGGACAAAATATGATTGAAAATGTAGATTCTCGACTCCGCCAAACATTTCAAAAAAATGTTGATGTGTTTTGGTGGAAGGTTAATGATTTTTGTTCAGGATTTGGGACAATTACCTTTGGTAGTGGTTAGACCTTCATATGCAAGTACAAGACAAGCAAAATTACTATGGGAAAAAAATTTAACTGTTGTTACACTCAAAAAACATTTTAGACATCAAGGCCAAACTAAAATTAACAACAATTTTGAGAGCTTATAAAAAATATAAGA
>JARHVA010005068.1:797500-872500 GCA_037957365.1 Torreya grandis | reverse complement strand
AACTTGATTGAGCTCTCCCTTACAGAAAATTAAAAATAAGTAAAAGATGTATGTATTTATATGGTTTCTCTGGGTAGGCAAATTATAATATGTTTGGAGAGCCATACAATATCATGAAAGAGTCCAAAATTGCATTATAGTATGTGTAGTCATACTAAAAATAATACACAACATATAACTTTGAAACTAGATATAAATTTGAGTTCAAACTTGTCCATCATCATGGCTTTAGTATTTGTAGGTTATGTTTAAAAATTTATTCCCATTCAATCTTACATGTAAAATTTGTGATAGAAACATATTTTGTAATTTATAGCAACTGTAGTTAACTTTAGGTAGTTTTTTTTATTTTTTTAGATTTTTTAATTTTGCATGCCAACTCTAATTTTGAGTTAAATTTTATTTAGAGACTCTTATTTAATGATTTAATTCATTCAAGGTGAATCACTAAATATTATGGTTTCACAAAATTTTGAGTATTGTACTTATTGATATTTTTACTTTGCAAAGTAAAAAAAAAATTGGTTCATCGTCAGAGAAAAATTAACCAAAAAAAAATATCAATAGCCACAATACTCAAAATTTTGTGAAACAATAATCTTTATTGATTAACCTTGAATTAATAAAAATATTACATAAGGGTTTTTAAATAAATCTCAATTTAAAATTAGAGTTGACATACAAAATAAAAATTAAAACAAAAAAAAATTACTTAGAGTTAACTACACCTACTACAAATAGCAATTTTTTTAATCAAAAATTTTGCATCCAACCTTGGAATGTTTAAAAATATCCTAAAAATAATATATCTATGATGATGGGTGAGTTTCAATCCAAGCTCACATATGCTTACAAAGTTATACGATTTATACTATTTTTAACATGACTAAAAATACTAGAATACATTTTTAGAACCTTAGATGATCTTTTATGACTCTCCAATCATATTGGAATTGAACCTAACTAGATAATCTAGTTATGTATGCATGCTTATTTCATTTACTTTCATTTATCCATGAATGGGAACTCAATTTGGTTAATGAGCCAAAAGTTATGGTTCCTGAAAGGTATATGTCTTCAACCTCTCCTCTGGTTGAAACAAACTCAGCTTTTATGAGTTGCCATGATTATAATCCTATCATTTACTCTTGTAAAAAAAGTTTAACTCCCATTCTAAAATCTAGGTGTTGTATCCCACTACACTACCTACTTGTTATAACTTGGTTATCTTCTATTCATTGTCTTCTTATTCAAAACATGCACTATCTTTTATTTCTTCTTTTTTGGTACTTGTTATTTCCAATCCATGTCTTCATATTATTTCCATTCATCATCTTCTCCATAAAAATCAAATAAATCTAAAACATTAAATATTATAGAGATATCAAAATTTTATGGTAAACTCACCTCACATGCATTATCATTAATTTTCTTCACTATTTTGAAGAGACAAATATATTATGTTTTAACTTATTGTACGTTCCTTTGAGAAATATTTATTTTATTAAATAAACCATCACCAAATCTCCTTCTTTTAATAATTTTGACCCTCTTATTATATATTTTTATACTTTAAACTTTTCATTATTTTCCTATATCTTTCTTCTTACTTCTTATTGTAATAGTTGTACGTGTTCTATAAATGCTTTTGTATCATAATTAACTCATTTTAAAATTGGTAAATGCACCAAATCTAAAATACCCATAGGATTTATGCCTTAAAAAATATGAAATTATGAATTTCTTGATGATCCATTCATTGAACTATTATATGTAAACCCAATTTGTGGTAAACCCAAGTCTCATTGCTTGAACTTCTATCTAACTATGAATCTCAACAAATTTCCCAAGCTCATGTTTACTACTTATGTTTGTTCAATTATTTATGGGTGGTATGTACTGCTAAATTATAGTTTAGTTCCTAGTTATTCTATAGATTCATCAAAAAATAAATTTAAAATTTTGTGTCCGTATCTAATGTAATAGCTTTTGGAACACCATGAAATATCACAACATCCTTAAAAAAAAATTATTCTTCTCTAGTGAAATAATTAGTTTTACTATATGAAATAAAAATAACCATCTTATAAAATCTATCTAAAATCACAAAAAATGAATCATTACTACTTTGTGTGTTTGAAAACCATGACAAAAAGTTCATATTCAAATCTATCGATTGTCCTCTTATAATTGGTAATGTCATGTACACACATGTAATTTGTTTGTGGACTTTATCCACTTGACATATATTACATTTTGAAACTTACCTTGTCACATATCTCTTCATTGTTGGCCAAAATTATGTCTCCTCCACCAAATTTATTATCTTATTATTACCAAAATATACACCCTAATCACTATTGTGAAATTATCTTATAATATTATCTCTTATATACCTAATTATAATACATAGTTATTTTACCTTGAAGAGATAACTATCTTGTATAATATACTCATCATGAATAGTACATTTCTCACATATCAATGAATTACTGTAGTCTCAACTATATTTCCAAAATATAGATAATTATCATATAATTCCTTAACAACTTCAAATACAACTACTTCACTTACCATAGTAGTTTAAAATTCCACTCTCCTTTTCAAAGCATCAATTACTCAATTTCATTTTCCTAATTTATTTTTCAAAACAAAAGCATATCCTTTTAATAAAGACACCCATTTTTCATATCTACTATTTAACTTATTTGAGTATTCATATAATTCAAGGCCTCGTGAACTATAAATATAATAAAATCCTTAAGCACCAAGTAATGTCTCTAATCACTTATTGTTTATACAATGACATAAAATTCAACATCATATGTGGAATACTTCTTTCTTACCTCATTCAATTTTTGACTAAAATATGTTTTGTTTTTTACTTATTGATTCAACACAACACCAATTCTCACATGAGAAGCATCACAATATACCTCAAACACTTTGTTAAAGTAAAGTAATGCTAAAATAGGTTTTTCTATAATATTATTCTTCAATAATTGAAAACTTCATTTTATTGCCTTTGTCTACACAAAATCTTTTCCTCTCATGTAATATGTTATTGGTGTAATGATATTACTAAAATTCTTAATGAAATATCTATAAAACTTCTTACATCTATTATTCTTCTCAAACTAGGTCACTCAATAAATTCATTAACCTTTTCTTCATCCATTTTTACACCATCTATTAAAACTATAAATCAAAAAATACCAAACTATTATACATATACCTATACTTTTTAAAATTTTCCTAGATCTTCTCATTTATTAAAAACTCTAATACCATTCTCAAATACATTAAATGATCTTCTTTATTCTTAATGAATGTCAAAATATCATCAAAATAAACCACCACAATATTACTAATGTAATCTCGTAGTACCATGTTAATTACCCTTATAAATGTGATGGGTGCATTATATAATGCAAATGACATCATAATCCACTCATTTAATAAATCCATAGTCTCTAATGTTATTTTTCATTCATCTCCCTCATGAACCCAAATCTGATAGTAACCACTCCTTGAATCAATCTTAGTAAATTATTTTTTTCCTACAAGAACAACCATCATATCATGTAAATTAGGTATAGGAAATGTGTATTTGATGGTAATTTTAATTATTACTCTATTATCCACACACATTCTCCATCCCCCATATTTACATGGAGTAAGCAGTGCTAGTGTTTCACATGGACTCATTCTCTTCCTTACTACACCCCTTCTCACCAATCTAGTAACTTGTTTAATCATTTTGAGACGTTTTTTTTCAAATCATCCTATCAACTAATTTATTGAGTAGAGATGATCCTAGAATAAAATCAATATGATGTTTAATGTCTCTCTTTGGTGGTAAACTATATGGTAACTCATCTGGTATAACATTTGTATATTATTTTAACTCTTATATTAGTAGGTGAATCACTTTTGTGAATTCTTTATTTGATAGTAATGCATATAAAACATATTATTTTCATAAATATGATAAATTATTTCATTGACAACATGCTTTGTACATGCTCTTCATATTTACGATAATATAATTTGTACCACTTTTATAAAAAGTATATGTATTCTTTTTTAATCATGAATTATCTTTCTATCATATTATCATGGCCTTCCAAACAACACATGGCATGAATATATGGGAGTAACATCAAACCATATTTTATCTATGATTTTTCTATAAAAAATTTATTAAACACTTTTTATCTACTATAAATTCATTATTTTTTTAACACTATGAAATATGATAAGGATAAGGATATTTTTCACATTTTAAACCTTCTTTCTCTCTAATTTATTCAGAAACCATATTTTGACAACTATCACCATATATAAAACTTTAGATATATTAGCTTTTTAAGTGCACCTTATTCTAAAAATGTTTCTATGAAACCATGAATCAACACCTTATTTATTTTATATATGTTATTTCCTTATAGATATTATTTTTCTCCTCATCATGATATTTTATCCTATGTATGCTGATACAACTTCTACATTTTGGTTTTCTATTTCAAATTCAAACAAATTTACTCTTAGGTAATCTTATTACCTCATTTCTTGTTCATGATAGTTTGAAAACTTAAATGTTTTGTGTCCTTAATCTCTTTGTCCCTAAATTAGTCCCTCTAGTGATGATAATTCTCTCTTTTTATGATTGTTGAAGGTCTTCAACATCTCCCTCTTAATGAATCTAATACATATTAGGTATTTGAAAGCTTTACCAAACTTAGAGTGCCAAATTTTAGTTAAGATCCTCCTCTAACCACTCAAAATAAATATATAAAATGACTTATCATGAATAGTGTTTTGTTAAATTTAATTTATTTTAACATTTAAAGATGACTATGACACTTAATAAATTATAGAATACCCCTAGTTATGTCCTAGACCACTGACACACTCTTTACAACTCATTACAATACTTATACATTTGTATCTATTCATATTTTTACAAAAGAAGCATTTTAAAATTCAAATTATCAATTTTGGTGGGATCCATAATTGAACTCTATTTACTAAGACTATCTCTCTAAGAGTATACTTGAGCCTATGAATCAAGAACATGTCTAGCTCTAAGAAATGATAGAGGGGTTTATGAAGCCTTGATGCTTTATATATTTTGATTTATACATAAAAAAATCATGAAATTTCGAGGGGAAATAGGGGAAATCATATCATAGGTGTTTATAAAGTTTCAAGAAGATTGAATGATTATAAAAGGAAAATATTAGTTTCCATGTCTGCACACTTTCACACATAGTCAAAACCCTATCAAGAGTCCCAAAAAGGAGTACAACCTAAAAAATCATTAGCCTAATATATGAATTGTCTATGTAGACACATTTATATGGGAATTTTAAGCATATAATGGTTGTTTTATAGTCTCTATCAATCCCTGGGAGTGAAATTTTTAGTTTACTAGATCCATCTCTTAAGAGATTATCTCCATCCGTAAGTTGTAAACTAAGCCAACTTCAGTCATGTAGTGAAAGAAAAATTTGAGAGTTAGAGATAAGCCATAATCTCCCACATTTTAATATATTATTCCACTAACTAAACTTAGGAGGATTATCTATAACTTGACATGAATGAGACACAACAACAAGTTTTCTCTCACAACCAATTCTCTCTTAAAGGGCCAAAAGTTGGCTAGTGGGGTGTATCTTTTGACTTTTTAGCCCAATAAAGTAACCATCTATATCTACACATATGTATGGTAATTTGAAGTCTATAATTATCCTTGTCTAGTCTCATTTGGTCCTCATGAGTGAAACTTTTATTTGACTAGATGCATTCTTTAATAAAATCTCGTCATCCCTAAGTGTGAAAATGGAGCAAACTTCAATCACATGTTGTAGGAGAAATATGAGGGACATATATGAGTTTTCATCTCTAAAAATTTCATGGATGAGTCCCCTAAGTAATACCCATAATATTTTATATAAATTGACATGGGTGTGACAGATAATGAGTTTTCTCTCACAGCTAAATCTCTTAGAACAGACCAAAAGTTTGTTAATAGGGGGCATATATTGTGGCTTATTAGCCTAATTGATTAATAGTATATGTGGACACATATAAATGGTAATTTTAATGTAATAACATCCATTGTTTGGTATATATCAATCCCTGGGAGTGAATGTTATAGTTGATTTGATGCATCCCTTAAGAGATTATCCTCATCACTAAGTATGTAAAATGAGCCAACTTCGATCACATAGTGTAGGAGAACCATAAGGGTTAGAGATGATTTTTTATCTTCCACACTTCCATGCATGAGTCTTATAAGTAAAACTAGTATTATTATCTATAACTTTACATAAATGAGACATGGAGACAAGTTTTATCTCATAGCCAAATCTCTCTTAAAGGGCCAAAAGTTGGCCAATGGGGGGTATATCTTTTGACTCATTAGTCCAATCAATGAAACATATAAATTGGAATGTATATAGGGGTCATTAAATTCTATAAAAATGTCTTTCAATTTATATTAGGTCTTTATAGTGAAATTTTCAATTGACTAGATGCATCCCTTAAGAGAATCTCCTCATCCCTGAGTGTGTAAATTGAGTGAACATTAGTTGCATGTTTCAGGATAACTATGAGGGATAGATAAGAGACATTAGTTCCAAAACTTTCGTGGATGAGTCTTATAAAAAACCTTGGAGGATTATCTACAACTCATCATAAGTGAGACATGATAATGAGTTTTCTCTCATAGCTAAATATCTTAGAATGGACTAAAAGTTAGTCAATTAGGGGCTTATTTTGTGGTTCATTAGCCCAGTAAAAGAATCATCTACATGGAGACATCTAAATGGTATTTTCAAGGCTAGAATGGTCATTGTCCAGTCTTATTAAGCCCTAGGAGTGAAATTTGTAGTTGATCAGATGCATCCCTTGAGAGATTATCTTCATCCTTGAGTGTGATAACTAAGCCAAATTTGATCTTAAAGTTTAGGATAACCATGAGGGATAGAGATGATCTGTCTACTCCCACACTTGTGTAGATAATTCCTATAATAAAACATAAGAGGATTATCTATAACTTAACATGAATGAGACACAATAATGATTTTTATCTCTTAGCTAAATCTCTCTTAAAGGGCCAAAACTTAGCCAATGGGGGTGTATTTTTTGACTCATTAGTCTAATTGACAAACCATATACACTAAAATTTCCATATGGGAGTTGTCTATAATGGCCCTTGTCTAGTCATGGTCATGCGTCAAGAGTGAAAGTTGTAGTTGACTAGATAGATCCCTTAAGAGAATATCTTCATCCCTGAGTGTACAAAATAAGTGATCTTAGGTCACGTGTTTTAGAATAACTATGAGGGATAAATACAATCCATTATCTCCCACACTTTCATGGACAAGTCCTCTAAGCAACCCTAAGAGGATTTTATATAAATTAACATAGGTGACACATGATAATGAGTTTTATCTCATAGTTAATTCTCTATAAATAGACTAAATGTTGGTCAATAGGGAGTACATGTTATGGATCATTAGAATAATTTATGAATCATATATGTGAACACATCTAGATGTAAATTTTAAGTCTCTAATATTCATTATTCAATCTTGGTTATGCCTTAGGAGTGAAAGTTGTAGTTGACTAGATGTAACCCTTAAAAATATTCTCCTCATCCCTAGGTGTGAAAATTGATCCAAATTCGGTCACATGATGAAGGATATAAGTGAGGGATAGATATGAACCATTATCACCCACACTTTCATGGATGAGTCCTCTAATCAACCCTTGGGGGATTCTCTATAACTCAACTTGAATAAGACATGGAAATGAGTTTTTTTCATATCCAAATCTCTATTAAAGGGCCTCTTAGATGTAAAATCACTAATAAGGGGGGTGAATCAGTGTTTAAAAACTTTATTTCAATCATAATTTAATATTATTGAACTATAAAATCAACATAGTGATATATCAATGTATAAATAACCATTGACATGAGTATGAAATAAGAAAACACATATATGAGTGGGAAACCCTCAAGGAGAAGAAAAACAATTATGATCTCTACAAATAGACTACTATAATATTAAAAAAAAGACCAAATTTATTTTATCACCAACTAAAGTTTTAGAACCAACCCAAATAAATTTAATCACACACTTGATTAGGCTTCAACAAGTACCTATTTGCAAGGAAGCATCAACTCTCTAAGTGAATCAACACCAACTCAACCACCTCATGAATTTTGATCAGATTCACACATATGATATTTTTTTATGGTATATAAATCATTTAAATACTTCCTTATGCTCAATCATTCAATATTTTATTCACTTATTTTGCATGCCTATAAATAGGACTAAATTACCTTGTATATATACAAGTCTCATGGTCACACATCACTTGGTCAGCCACACACCTTCAACTTCTTAGTTAATCTACTAAATAGGTATTATTACATATAATTAAAAATTTTATATCATAATTTTAACCCATTTTTGTCTACAAAATTCAATTAATCCTTACTTCTCCTTTAGGTCACATGGAGACCTAATTATATTACGTGTGTCCTCTTAGTGCTAAACCTTGATCTTCTTGGGGCCAAATGCCCTTATATAACAATAAAAGACTATAAAATAACTTAAAAAATGAACTATAATGAACTCATCCATTATTTATTATACTTATATCCATTATTCATACCATGAAATCTCCTTTAGAATAAACTACCATAATAGAGATGTGTACCTCAAAAGGCTTGAAACTTAAACACCCTTAAGATAATCAACTATGAAAAATTAAAAATTTATACATATTATTAATTATCTTAGGGTAGTCATAAATTATTTGTAACACCTTCACTTTGGAGATAAAGGCTCAAGAACATCTCTACAACTTGCTTACTCATAACTGCTAATTCACCTCAAAAATGAGTCATGTTAGATTAGACCTCCAATGCCTATGTATACACTTGTCAAAGCTCTTGATGCATAAAAATATTCTTATGAGATATTTATAACATCCTTAGGTATAAAATTCATTTGTTATAATGGAAAATATTGGTCTTGTAGACCAATTTCTTGACTTTATATTTCATAATCCTATCTAAACTAGACATGCCATTTTGTGAGCAACGTTTCCACCACATACACTAAACTCCAAAGATTTTATAAGAATTATAATGAATTATAATTCATAAATAACTTATTTATTCACTTTATTTCATCAATATATCATGCACATACCTCCAAATGTATCTCTTCATTTTTTTCTAGGTTTTACACTATTCACACCATTAGGTCTATTTGTGACTAGCTTACTTGGATGACCAAATTAGAACACTTTAATGATATAAAATATCCATAAATAATCATGTAAATGTAAAATGAGTCTCTATATTCTAATACCATCCATTTTATTTTCTTCAATAATTCAAATTTTGAAAACTATAACATCTTCTTAACAAATAGGTCTATATCTATACATTTTCTTTCTCATCTAACTAACCACCACCACCTGGAGGTAATTGGGAGAGTTTAATACTTTATCCAATATATTATATATGAATTTTAATCCATATTGAGTTATTTTGAACAAAAAAATTCATATCAGGTCCTTATTAGGGTTTTAGGGAGGTTTAACATAGGTTTTAGTGTTACTGATTATTCATAAAGGACTATCACTTGAATCCAAAACTAATGCCTATATATATTATCTAGGTCCCTTACCCATATCTAATTAATATCTAAAACTAACATGCAAAGGTTACACATTCCAATAAATGTTTGAAAGTGTTTCTCAAGTTTGAGACCTCATTCTATGAACTCAAGAAAGCCTAAAATAGTGATTCATGCAATTTTACTTAAAATATTGACCTCAAACCTTGTGATCATACCCAAAATATCTTATCTCACTTATTTCTATGCTCTAATCTATATAATTTCCTTGAAATTTGATCTTCATACCTCATTAGGCCAGGTAGGGTTTAGAAGTGGTCTAGGTACAAATTTAGACTGAAGGTCCTATCCTTATAGGCTCACGTTGAAACTATCATGAATGCTTATATAAATTACTCTCATTCTCAAAAAATTCCAAAAACCTTCACATTTTTATGTTTATTAATTTCACCATGCACATACCTCTTTATGTCATGACTAGGCTTCTTATGCACTTGACATCAATGACTTAAACCTTCCATGCAGACATAAGACATCAGTTGCCTTAAAATTCTCTCTTTATCTTTCTCTCATGATAACACTCTCTTATAAAAATACTATTTCATGCACCTTGTTGCATCAGACACTTCCAACTATCCTTAATCACCTTTGATATCAACCTTCATAAGATGCACCTTTGACATCAATGATAATACTTAATAATCTCTCCCTTTGTCATTGATGGTAACCACTCTCAAAAAATTCTCTCAATAGGCTATTTTTACTCATTCTAAACTTTCTGCCCATTTGACATAAATAAAAAAATGATGTCTGCTACTTCTTGGATCACACCTCATGCAACCAAAATACTCAACACATAGGATTATGATTTTTTGAAGCATTAAACAAACATGCTCCTCCTATATCCATGTATACCTTCTCAGCACTACTCATCTACTCTTAGAGATAATGAACCACTTAATTAGCTCCCCCTAAGAACTTGATTTCCTTAATTAGTACTAGGGATAGGAATTACACCCAATTTGTGTATTAGATGTTCAAATGTTATCTTTAGAAGTGGCTTGGTTAGAATATTTTTAATCTAATCCTTAGTAGATACATACTAAATATTGACATTTTGTCAAATTACCTATTTTATTAAGAAATGATAACTGATGGGAATGTGCTTAGTCATTGAGTGGATAATTAGGTTCTTTGATACACTTATAAAACTTGCATTGTCATAAAATATAGGACTAGGACTATCATACTCCACTTTGTATTACTTTAATTTCTTCCTCATTCATAAGACTTGAGTGCAATGTGAATCTATTTCAATTTACTTAGCCTCATAAGTAGATAATGTTATTGATGTCTGCTTCTTACTTATCCATGATACTAGGCATTCTCCTAAGTAGAAATATCTTCCACTAATGCTCTTCCTTTCATCTAGACTCCCTACCTAGTTTGCATCTATATAGGTTGTCAAGTTAAACTCCTTACTCCTTGGATACCACAACCAAAACTCCATAGTCCCCTTGAGATACCTAAGTATCCTTTTGGGTGCTTGCAAATGATTTTACTTTGGATCTTCTTGAAATCTTCCCACAAGACCTATTTATTTGATGATTTTAGGTTAGGAGGTAGTAGTGTATATAAAACTTCTAATCATTGACATGTATGATGTCTAATTAACCTATTGAGATTCATATTCCTTACTTAACTTACACCCTATGATCATGGGTGTGCAAATTACCTTGCAATCTTCCATCTCAAAATTATTCAACATCTCTCTTATATACTTAGCTTGTGAAATGAATATACCTCCAATGAAGAATTATAGTCCTCCTATCATGGACATATGAAACTCATTCTTCATTACATCTTCAAAGGACTTAGTCATATTCTCATTATTTCCACCAAATATGATGTCATCCACATAAACAACCACTATCAACTGATGATCATTTTATGTCTTTATGTACAAATTATTGTTTATAACTCCTCTCTTGAACCTTTGATTCAATAGATACCTATCCAATCTAGCATACCAGGTTGGAGGAGATTTATTTAGACCATAAAGAGACTTTTTCAATCTACATACATGTTCTTTATTACCTGATAATGATGAACCATTAGGTTTCTCTATGCACACCTCCTCTTCTAAGTTTTTATTTAGAAAAGATGACTTGACATCCATCTAATACACCTTGAACCCTTTGAATCCTGCATATGATAGAAACAATCTGATAGCCTCTAATATTACCATTGGAGCAAAGGTATAATCAAATTCTACCCCTTTAACTTGTGCATAAACCTTACATACAAATCTAAATTTATTCCTAATGACTTCTCCATCTTCATTAAAATTGTTCCGAAACACCCATTTTGTGACAATGGCATTCTTATCTTTAGGCCTAGGAACTATTTCCCAAGTCTCATTCTTTTCTATTTGGTCTAACTCCTCATTCATAGAACATATAAAAAACTTATATTTGCTTGCTTCTATAAGGTTCTTAGGTTCAATCTTAGACAATATAACAACATTCTCTTGATTTAAGTTACCAACTTTCTCCTTGTTTGCATACCTACATCCTTATTACCAATGATTTATGACTGAGGATGGTCTCTCTGAATCTATCTTGAAGGACATTTTGAATCTTGTCTTTCCTCAACTTCTTCTTATTCCTCATCTATATCTATTTTTTGAATTCCAAACTCTCTAATGGATCCTTTGACTGAGAGTATGACTTCTTAGAACTAGTCTCATCAATCTTCACATTGGTTCTTTCCACTATCTTTTAAAACCTCTTATTATAAAATATATATCATGAGATTACTAATGAGTATCCTAAGAATATTCCTTCATCAGACCTAGAATAAAAATTACCTAAGTCTTCCTCATCTCTTTTGATGAAGCATTTACTTCTAAACACTCTAAAGTATTCCATATTAGTAGCTCTAGCTTTACATAATTCATAAGGGGTATTATTTCCATTACTCCTTATTTTTCCTCTATTAAAAATGTCTATTATAGTGCTCACTACCTCTCTCTACTATCAATCATATAATCTTGATTCATTTAGCATAGTTCTTGCCATCTCTTGAATTTTTCTATTCTTTCTTTCCATTATCCCATTCTACTAAGGTGTCCTAGCTGGTGAGAACTATATCCTTATTACATGGAACATATAGAAGTCATAAAATTCATTAGACCAAAACTCTACTCCTCTATCATATCTTAGACATTTGATCTTTCCATTCTTTTCATAATCAAATTAAGCCTTGAATGCCTTAAACTTATCAAGAGCTTTTGACTTTTCTTTCAATAATGCTACCCAAGTCATTCTTGTGTAGTAATATATGAGTAACATGAAATATATATCTCCTTAAATACTTTGGATTATTGTAGGTCAATAGAGATCAGTGTGCATTAACTCTAAATGTGTTGTATTAGAATACTCCTTAGATTTGAACCACATTATAATCTTCTTACCATGTTGACATTCCTTGCAAAGCGTGTTTGTAGGTTTGGTGATATTAGGCATATTTTTCACAAAATTCTTAGATCTCATTTTGAGTAGATTATCAAATTTTAAGTGACCCAACCTTTTGTGTCATATCCAACATTCATCCATATTGATAATAAAGCATCTCTCCTTCTTGATCTCATTCAATACATATAGATTATTCTTAGTCCTCTTAGCATTGGTAATTAGCCTTCCTAATTTGTCTCTCCTCATATCACACCCTTTGTCATGAAAGCTTAGTGTGTGTCCCTGGTTTCACATTTGACTTAAACTAAGTAAGTTATATTTTAATCCTTCCACATATAGCTCATTATCTTTCTTGGTCTTCCCATTAACCAAACTCAGGATAACCTTGCAAATAATATTCACATTTGTGTTATTTCCAAATATCATTGTCCCTGAATCATTCTTATTTAATGAAATGAACTTGATCTTGTCCCTTATCATGTGGTTTGATCAAGCACTATGTATATAACATTTCATGCCTTCATCTTGAATGTGAAAGGTAGTCTGAGCTATCATATATTCTTGTCCTTTAGTCTTCTACTCTTCCTTCACCTTATCTAGAGGGTCTAACTTCTTTATCCACTTCTTAGTGGTATGAATATATACCCTTTTATTTTGATTGATCTTCTTCATATGCCTCATATTACAGTACATTGTAATATGCCTCTTTGATCTCAATTTTAGCATAAAATTCAACTTATACTATTGAAATGAGCATTCATCCTATTCCTCTATGAGGAATTGATTCTAGCATGATGTCTACAATACACATATCTATGTATATATTGATTACATGAGAAATAACAAGCATTTAAATAATTCACATACCTTATCTATTTGATTTTGAATGATGCACCTATACCTTTGTTGTCTATTAAAGATGTCACATTATTATTGACTTTTTAATAATTAATTGAGTATTAGATTTTAGATTGTATTCATAGGTATTTACTCTATTAGTACCATCACTTATTTATGGTTCATTATCCTTTGAGGTCTGACTATCCTTGTTTTCCTTTTGGTATTCTTTGAACCCAAGATCTGTCTTGTCATGTGGAGGCCTCTAATTATTCAAAATATCATCAAGGACTTCTGTGTTCTATTCAAATTTATGATGTGTCTTATGTTTGATTATTTATTGATCCAAATTTCCCTTCAATGACTCTATTTTTATCTTAAACTTGGTGCATTCTTCCTCTTTGGTCGAAAGACTTGTAATGACAATCTCAATCTGATTTTTTAGTTATTTAATGATATCATCATGTTCATTAGTTTGTAGTGACTTAGTATCTCTTCAAATATATTATTTTTCTCCTTATAACTCTTAACCAATGATCTTAGTTTATGATTATTCCTTCTTTGGAACTTCAACTCTTCTAGAGCACTCACCAATGCTACCTAAAGCTTCACTTCAACCTCTTCTTCATCTGATTCTTCATCTTCCATAAGACTTTTCCCTTTTGAACAACCTTCATTGTCTATTTATATGGCCATGAATAGATTTTAATTTATATCATGATCATTACTATCATCATCACGTGTCACTTATAATAGAGGAACTACTTTATTTTTTGGTATAGAAACTTATCTTGTTCTTTAATGACCCTTTCTTGCCTTCATACTTATTGAAACTCTTTTTTCTCTTATCAGGATTATATAATTTCTTATCATCACCATAATGTTCATAATTCTCTCCATCATGCTCATTATTATTCTTGTTAGGTAATTTGGATGCAAAGTGACCAATCTTACCACAGTTAAAAAACTTAAATGGAAAATTGTCCTTATACTTACCTAATCCTTTCATTAGTTTTCTAACAAACATGACTTCTATCTTGTCATCATCAATATATGTATCAAAATCATCCTTGACCTTTTTACCTTTTGAATTTTTCTCAGCTTTGAAAGCATCTTCCTTCTTGGAAGGTCTTCCATCACTTATTCTCATTTCATAGGTAGTCAAGATACGATGAAGCTCATCCATATGTATTATGTTGAGATCTTTGATTTCCTCCATAGAGATACTTTTGAACCAGATTTAGATGTTAGGAATCTTAATACCTTTTGTATGATTTTTTATTCTTCCAAATTCTATCCTAGACATTTTATGATATTTACCACATGATATGCTCTTAATAGATAAGATGCAATATTTTCATTCCTAGACTTTTAAACTACCTTCGATTGATCTATAATTTTTCCAACTTGACTTTGATGTCTCCTTCATAAATAGTTTGAAACTTTTCCCAAATCCCTTTGGTTATATCACAATCATTGAACTTTAAAAATTAAGCCTCTAAAAGACCACATCAGATGGAATTCATTTCTTTATAGTTATTTTCACTTTCCTTCTTGCCTGTTACATTAGTTGGTGGTGTAGGAAATGGAGTGAATCCATCAATAACAAATTTCCATATGTCATAGCCCAAAGACATTAGATAAGTCTACATTTTGATGCTCTAAAATGCATAGTTAGTACCACTGAAGAGAAGGTCCTTGTGTTGGTAAACCTCCTTGTACTTGATGACTAGATATACTTGTCCTTGTACGACCTCCTTTAATTTGTTAGGCCTACTTCAAAGGACCATGATCTGATACCAATTTTTGGAAGCACAATCAGTAAGGGGGATGAATCTATGTTTTTTTTTGAATAATAATTTAACATTATTCAACTATAAAATCAACATAGTGATATATAAATTCATAAAGAACCATTCACATAAGTATGAAACAAGAAAACACATATATGAGTGGGAAAACATCAAGGGGAAGAAAACCCACTATGATCTATACAAATATAATACTATCCTATGAAACAATATACCAAATTAATTTGAGCACCAACTCAACTTGGAGCACTAACCTCAACAAAGTCAAGCACCCACTTGACTAGTGTTTACCAAGCACCTTCAGGCAAGGAAGCACCAAACTCCTATGTAACTTAACACCAACATAGCCACCTCATTAATTTTGATCATAATAACACCTCTAATCTTTTGTTATGGTATATAAATCATTTCAAGACCTCTTTATACTCAATCATGAAATATTTAATTTACTTATTTTGCATACCTACAAATAGGCTTAAATTACCTTGTATATATACTAGTCTCTTGGTCACACACCACTTGGTCAGCCGTGCGCCTTCAACTTCATAGTTCATCCATTTAATAATTTTTTAGAATCACAACCAATAATATGGAGGGATGAAACAAATTACAAATTTTTCTTTCAATTCCATATATCATTAACTAACCTTTCAAACCAATCTACTAAACAAGCAATGCATAGAGAAGCAATCAAATAATCATGAAGTTAGATATCAACACATGAACACAAGAGATATGTGGGAAACCCTTATGAAGGATAAAACCCACTGACACACCACTTTTAATACTATCCTATAAGTAATTAATCCATATTTAGTGAGACACCAATCCCATAAGGATCACCAACCCCTCACCAGTCAAGCACCAACTCAACTAGTCCTTTAGTAAGATCTAACTTGCAAGGAGGTTCCAAGCCCCTAAGTGACTTTTCACTAACCTAAAAACTTCAATGAAACTTTTACAATCTCCAACCTATAAGGAAACTCACACTTCCTTTTGACTAAGCACTAACTCAGACAAGTTTAGTTTAATTAACCTCACAACACCTTTTTACTCAATCAACAGATGGTGACCTCTTCTTCATATTTATATCTTATATATCTAGTTTAAAATATATATCATACATCAATAATGCATCTATAATGAATTTGTGATGTTTTATCAACATATAATCAACTCATTCAACTTTTCTTAACCTTTTACCCTTCTCAAATAGTCTTTTATGCTCCCTCACTCAACATGCCTCTCACTATGCTCATTAGGTCAAATGACCTTGTCATCCACATGTAATTTTTTTATATGTTCATCATAGTTTATTTCACATCTTTTTATGGTCTTCAATACTCTTAGTCACCTTACTAGTCCAAATAGGCCTAGTATGCCTTATATAAATACAAGACTCTTACTTACACCCTCATTGGTTAGAAAAACATATATTCATACTTAGATAAACATTGGAATAGATAAATACACATGTTTTTCACTATAATATGATCACCATTAGGTCATAAAAACTTATTTAGACCTTAGTCCTCTTTTAGGCCTACTTAGAGACCTAATGCATTAGGTCTATCTCAACCACATGTTACCATTCTAACACTTTTTAACATATTGAGTCATACCAAATAGATGAAAAACTTAATAAAAAACACTAATAACCCTTATCCAACATCATCTAGTATTCAAACCACTTATTAGGTACATTCACCACTTAAACCACTCCATTAGCCCTATTCACAATTAGGCCTCACACACAGAAAAAAGTATGCCTTGAATATATGAATAATACAATAAAATATCCCATAAAACCATGAAATTAAATAATATTAATATAACCTTCATCCTCAAAAACATCACCATGTGTTTTATTCTTCATCACACAAGCCAAAAGGCCTCAAGAACACTCCTATAAAGGGCTTTTTCAAAACTGTCAAACATTATCAACATACAGTCAAGAACATTTGACTCTTTATACTTGAACATGGAATTATAATTAATAAAAAAACATTAATATGAAAATTTTAGACTTAAATATCATTTTAATCTTAAATATGTCCTTTAACTTTGACCAAATCACCCAAAATGCATCTCTTCTAGATGACTACTCAAAACTACTTGAATGCTCTAAAGCAAAATCATGTAGAATGTTGTTTTAAACTCATATAATGACAATTAAAACACTTATAATTCACATTAATAGTTTAAATGTGACATATATATATATATATATATATATATATATATATATATTCCTCCAATAGATATATCATTACTTCTAGTGTCAATCAATGGTCTTACAGACCAATTTATTAAGCTTCTCTTTCATAGTTCTAACATAGACAAGCCATCTTGGATTCCACATATCAAATTATTAAGGTGAAACTAAAAATTATATAAAAAATTTATAGGTCATAAACATCCCAAAAATCATAAAAAAATTTATTGGATATATCAACTTATATCATAGAGTCCCATACTCTTCACTCCATCTTGTATACCTAGATTTGTCATTCTATCTTGAGAACTAGTCATGGTGAACATGACTTAGAGAACCTATGTAGAGATAGTAAATAAGTATTTATGCATATACTTTATCATTATATATCATTATAACATTTTAAAACACAAATATATAGATCTCTAATGTCAAATATGGAACATATAGATCAAAATTTGATCCCTACTCCTTCACTATCTTAACTCACTCGGACATGCCATTTTGTGAACACCATTTTCAATGATTTTAATGAAATAAAAATAATTTAAATAATATTAAAATTAGGTATATGTATTTAAAATATATATATATATATATATATATATATATATATATATATATATATATATATATATATTATATCCATTCCTAATCCACTACATCTCATCCCTAAACACATTCTCACTCTGACTATTTTTTCCATGGGTTTCACCGTTAGCCAAGTTTAGTAATAGGTCATCATGAGGAACCAAAATAATTTAAATATAGGACATAAATTTAAAAAATAACACCATTTAAATAAATCATTAATCCCTAACTTCTCTATACATTCATTTACATAATTTTTCTAATGCAAATTTAATCTTTTATACCAACTTCTTAAGAAACAAGCATTTTCCTGACAAACCACTTCCACCTAGATATGACTATAAGAGTCAAATACCACCTAAAATAATAAAAATATCCTTACCAATCCATTTTGGGTACTCAAAAACAAAATCTTCACCATTGGATCACTATAAGGGTTTTGAGAGGGTTTTAGACTGGTTTTCATTCTTAACATTTATTCATACAACTCTATCCCTAAAACGACCTCCTAATTCTTTGAAAACTTTTTTAGGAAAATTTTACATCTCTATAAAATAGATAAAATTATAATTTTATATTCACACATGCCAAAAATCAATACAAGTTCATTATCGAGTCCTCATCTCTTCATTCTACATATATAAGAAACCTTCAAACTTGTTTTCTTATGTTTTCTTTCAACTGAAGACCTAAAACTTGGTCAAAAAACTTGATACACAATTTTAAACATCAATTCATGCTCACATGAGCCCAAAATCCTTCAAGCCTGATCATGACACCTCATTCTATGAACTAGGGTCTTAATGCTAGGTCCATGAGAAGGTTTCCAATGAAGGACTTACCACTTTAGCCCACTTTGAGAGTCATGTGATTGACTCAACATATTTATCACATGATATAAAACTTAATTATACACATTAAATCTTATACACCTTCATATCATCACCATCATGCCTCTACAAGATATGTTCATATTTAAGAACTAGTCTATTCACACATACCTACTAGGTACTATACCACTTTGAGACCTCTGTACAACTTTAGATGCACTCTAAGACTCATTCACATGACAAACCTCCTTTATACACTTTATCAATAGGATCATTGGATCATTACACCACAATAATGTGCTAAGACCTCATACATAACTTAAGGATTACAAAACCATGCTCAATGTCATTATGATCACACACCATGCAATGTTTGTAAGAACATAAGTGATACTTAAAAACCTTTGACATTAATGACAATGTTAATGCCTTCATCACAATAATAGGAGCATGCATCAATAATCTCCCCCTTTGTCATTGATGGCAAACACTTTAACATAGTAGATCATTCTCATCTCTTCAAGATTGATCTCCTGCAAATTGGTCTTTCTTCCAATCTTGTCTTTTTCCCCCTTTGACATTAATGACAAAGGTAATATATAATAATAATGATCCTTGAACTTGGAGAAACCACAAAACTAGAAAGTTCCCCCTTTGTTCATACATACTTCTCTTCAAGCTTCTTAATTCATCATGGCTTAGATGAATTCATAGTATCTTCATGGAAACATACGATCAATTAGGTCTTTATTAATAATAACATATAACATATATAATACTTAGACCTTTGAAAATATTCATGTCATGTCAACAAATCCCTTTAAAACCTTATGAGGTCATCTTGACATAAAAAAGCATTATAGTTCATGACCTAACCTCTAGAAAGACACCACTTCAACATTCTTCAAACTTATTATAATACAAGAATGGTCACCTTAATAACTTTGTTGTTTACCTTCAAGGCACAACCAACTTATAATCTTAAGCTTAAAACCAAATCTAGACCATGTATCACCTGATCAACACTTTATACCTTCAAAGACATTGATCTTGTAGATCAATTTTCAATTCTCACACCCCTATTCTAATTTTGGATTTTTACACATCACCTTGAGCTCATACATGCATTACAAGCATGATATCTTCTAAATGAAATAAGGCACTCATTACATCTAGTTTTCACTGAGATTCAAAATCCATAATAGATTCATTGATCTTGTGAACACACACCTTAGGGTTTATAGTCACATGAAGAGTAAAAATCCTCATACCTCTCTCTTTTGAGTATTGAGCATGTTCTTAATTAATGAGATCAATCTGACTATACACAAAGCATCTACAAGATTAATATGACTTCAATAACATATTCATTCACTTTGAACAACCAACCTAGGAGACAAAAATCACCATAACTCAATAAGTTGCTCTTGTCAACCAAAATCAAAGTCCTTCAAACACAGTTAAATACCATGATGATTTTCTTACACAAAATCATGTTTCCAAATCTGACTCAATACATAATACAAGTCTTCAATGAGTCAAGAACACCATAAAACACTTAGAACACCAAACTAAGACTAATAGAGAGGTTCTAAATTCACTTTAGTATTCTTGGGTTCTTTAAGTAATAATACAGTCAACAATCTTTAACTTTGATTTGAAAAAAATGTACCTACACATAGTTTAAAAGGACAATAACACCTAGAGGATAATCATACTAGAGTCTACAATAACTTTGACTTTCACATCATCTTGATCTGACTTCTTGATCCGAGCAACACTTTGGGTGACCACTCGGGTGACAGAAATGATCCAGGCAACCATTTGGGTGACCATTCAGGTGATAGTTAATTCCTTGAATCTTGTATTGTTTTCATTCTTAGAAGTCACATTGTCAGTGATAGTTATTTCCTTGAGCCATTATGTCCTCAAGTATTTCCTCGAGCCATTATGTCCTCGAGTATTGTACTATTTTAATTTTGTTATTTCTCTTGAGCCACTCATTCTTAAAAGGTCATCGTTAATTCCTTGAGCCACTCAATCTCTCGATGTTTTCAAAATATGTATAAATGCATTGTAACCTGAAAAGGGAAGGTATACATCTCTTCCCAGAGATAAGCCTATATTTGTATTGTGATCTTTAAGTAATATGATGTCTCTTCTCAGAGAATTCATTGTTATTGTGTTATTTCTATGCTATTTCAATATTCATCAACTAGAACTTCTGAGTTTTGGATCAGTGGTATTAGACTGGTTTGTCTTGAGAGTGTATGTTCTTAAGGGTGAAGTCAAGATACATGAAACTGGGGTGGGAAGTGACAAAGCTTCCAAATGCTCCACCTGTGCACCCCAAATGACCTCAAATGGCAGATGACACTGAGACATCTGATCCTTTCAAGGAAATGGTGAATGAATCCCTCCATTGGCAACAAGTGTAGATGCTCCAATAATTTTCTCAAATTCTTCAAACACTTCTGATGGGAAATTCTAGCTCCACAGCTACACATCCTGGCTCCTCATCGAGGGAGTTTCCTTTTAGTGCCCCAACACCCTTCAAGGTTTAGGTAAATTTTGATATTCCCAAATTTGAAGGCAAAATCAATGCTGATGCAGTGGAAAATTGGTTGGATCAACTATCATCCTACTTCTCTATAAATAAGTTCACCGATGGAGAAAAGATCACTTTTGCTCTTTTGAAATCATCATTGCCCATGAAAAACTGGTGGGAAGTGTAAAAAAAGAGGTTCAGTATAGATATCATTGGCCTTGGGGTGGAACCCACCTAGTATGATTTTATATAAGTAGTAAAAGAAGAATACTATCCCATCAGTGCGTATGATGATCTGTACATACAGTGGCAAAAACTTTGCCAAGGTAAGGACTAATCTGTGCAAGATTACACAGATAACTTTCATTCTTTGTCTACAAGACTGGGCATTCAAGAAAGTGAGAAACATAAAACTCTCAAATATCATGGTGGACTACAATGGTACATCAAGGGGAAATGGAACTCTTCAATTTGGAAACCCCCGGTGAGGCATATAAATTTGTAGTGAAGATTGAACAGAAGCATGGCAAGAAGAATATGAAGAGTCAACCTTCAAAATGGAAAAGTGATAAGGAATGTCAAACATGAGGCCAAAATTGAAAGTAGAAAGAGTTTTAGGATAAGAAATCCTAGAAGGGGAAGGATGTAAAATGGTGTGATTACCACAAAATTAGAACTCACTCCAAAAAAGAATGTCAAGCCATCAAGTCACTACTCTCTGAGTCACAATACTTGACGTCTACTACTCTACCTCATACACAACCTACAGTCAAAGAGGACAAAGAAGAAATTATAGATGCTGAGCCCAACACCATCATCACTTCATCACAAACCCATGAAGAAAGATCAGATGACAAAGAAAGATTGTTTCACTCCAAATTATGGGTAAAAGGTAAGCCTCTGCATTTCATTCTTGATAGTGGGAGTCAAAAGAATTTAATCTCGGCTAAAGTTGTGAAAAGTCTATGTCTATCCATGAAGCCTCATCTAAAGCCATATTGTATTGGGTGGTTGAGCCCAGGGAGAGACCTTTGTTTCACCCATCAGTGTCTTCTTTCATATGCTATAAAACCATTCCAACATGAATTCTTATGTGATGTGGTCAAGCTAGACATTTGTGATGTCCTCCTTGGTTAACCATTCATGTATGAGCGACATGGCATCTATGAATCCTAAACTTGAAGGATCACCCTCACTCTTAGAACACGGTGTTATAGGGTACCAGAGGTACCACCTCCCACATCTATTTCCTTGATTAGTGCTAAGTAATGAAAGAGATTGGTGGAGAAGACAAAGCAATTTGCTCTCATGATGGTCAAACCACAGAGATCCAAGGAGGCCGATGTTGCGGTCCTAACTACACAATCAACACAAAAACAAAAGTAGATAGGATGAATCATAGGTGAATATGATGATTTATTCAAGTCACCCACAAGAGTTTCACTGCATTTCCAGGTAAAACATTCTATTGATTTAATCCTAGGATCACCTTTGCCTAATAGTCCTGTGTATCACAGATCAGTTTTGGAGAATGATGAGATAAAAAGATAGATTCAAGAATTGATCCAAAGGGGTCACATCAAGCCAAGCTCTTCACTTTGCAGTATCCCAATCATCTTGGCACTGAAGAAAGATGGAACATGGAGGCTTTGCATTGACTACCAAGCCCTGAATAAAATCTCTGTGAGAAATCGCTACCCTTTCCCCATAATCGATGACTTGCTGGACCAGCTCTGTGGTGTGAAGTTCTTCACCAAAATTGATCTCAAATTTGGTTATCACCAAATTCCCATCGATCCCACTGATGTCTAGAACACTACCTTCAAATCTAAGGAGGGGTTCTTTGAATGGTTGGTTATGCCTTTTGGCCTAACTAACGCACCTGCAACCTTCATGAGGATGATGGATGACATCCTATGACCCTTCACCAACTCATTCATGGTTTTATACTTAGATGACATTCTCATCTATATAAAAACATGGGAAGAACATTTGAAACATGTCTGTAAAGTGCTTCAAACTCTTTAGGAGCACAAGTTGTATGCAAATCTTAACAAATGCACATTCAAAATGACAATAATTTAGTACCTTAGGTACATTGTGAATGAGGAAGGGGTCCACATCGATCTAGAAAATATTTAGGTTATTTGAGAATGGCCCACACCAAGGACTCTCATAGAGCTTTATAGCTTTTTGGGCCTTGAAAATTTCTACCGCAAGTTTGTTCTTGGATATTCACATGTTGCTTGGTCACTAGCCCAAGTGACTAAAGGAGGAGCTAAAGCTACATTTCAATGGGGTGACATACAGCAAAGGGAATTTGAGAATTTAAATAATAGACTCTGCTCAGCCCTTGTTCTTGCCTTTCCATATTTACATCAACCATTTGAGTTGATGATAGATGCATCTGAATATGCCATGGGAGCTATCATCATGCAACATGGCCATCCTATTGCATACCATAGTGAAACTTCCACTGATATAGTTAGGAAATATCCAAAATATGATAAAGAGCTCTACACCATTGTATAAGCTTGAAAACACTAGAAAAACTACATCTTGGGGAAAGAGATGGTCATCCACACTAACCACAGATCATTGGAATTCATCCAAATGCAAAGCAAACTATGAAATGAGAGGCACCAAAAGTGGGCCATGTATCTTCAGCAATTCCACCTGATAATCAAACACAAAAAGGGGAGCTTAAATATAGCTGCAAATTGCATAAGCTACCCACCAATTACTGCACTCACAATAGTGCTTGACCTATGCAGACATGAGACTGCCACTTGGGGTGCTCTGTATGAAGCAGATCCTACCTTTGCTGACACATATCAAGTGCTCTAAAAAGGTGAACATGTTTCTGACTTCTATTTGAAAGATAATGTCCTCTGCCATATGGGGCACATCTATGTTCTTATTGCAGAGCAACAAAAGATGATATGGGAAGCACACTTCAGTAGGATAACTGGCCACTTTGGTATCAAAAAAACATTGGTGGTTCTTCAAAAACACTTCTAATAGCCCCATATGTGGAAAGATGTGGAAAGATATCTCAAATATTGTACCCCATGTGCAATAGCCAAGCCAACAAATAAGAAGTAAGGATTATACATGCCATTGCCAGAACCAACTAGGCCTTGGAAATTTATCTCAATGGATTTTCTCTCAAGTTTGCCCACTTCCAAACATAACAAGGACTATATTTTTGTAGTAGTTGATCATTTTTCAAAAATGGCTATCATGCTTTCTTGTAAGAAAAATATGTCTACTGAGGAAATTGCTCAACTATATTTTAGTCATGTATGGCTCCATTTTGGTCTCCCCAAGTCCATTGTCTCAAATCGAGATAGCAAGTTCTTGAGCATCTTCTGGTCCACTCTATGGAAGATGATGGATACTAAGTTGATGAAGTCCACAGCCTTCCATCCATAGATTGATGGTTAGACTGAGGTGGTAAACTACTTGATTGTTCACATGATTTAGATGTATCACTCCAAACATCCATGCACATGGGACGAGGGACTTCTGTTCATACAACATAGATACAATCAAGTGCTACACAACTCAACCAAGCACAGTCCATTCCAAGTATGCTTTGGGTTCCAACCCATGGCACCAATTGATATAGCTGTTCCATTCTCCACCATGGAATACACACCTCATGGAAGATTTGAGGTAGTAAAAGAGACCAAGTTTATTGAACAAATGCATCATATCTAGCAAAAAGATCATGACATCCTGGAGAAGATGAATCAGAAGTATAAGCTACACCATGACAAACATAGGATTACACACCATTTTTCTGTGGGTGATAAGGTTTGGTTACGGCCTCAGAAGGAATGACTTGCAGGCCCACACAAAAATATTTATCCTCTATGATATGATCCATACACCATCACCAAAAAAGTTGTATAAAATGCTTTTGAGTTGAACCTACCAGCCTACCTTGGCCTACATCCAATATTCAATGTGGAGCTCCTCAAACCATATCACCCACCTCTATTAGACACTTTAGTTGTGGTATAACAACTATACATTGATGAGTTCAACCCACAAAGTTTTGCTCCAGTAGAAGAGGATCAAATTGTGGATACTTGGATGAAGACAACAAGAGGATGCTCTATTCCACTATATCGAGTCGTTAGAAGAGGCCAGCTTAACCACCAAGGTGAGTGGCTCACCATGAATCAAATCAAGACACAACTACCCCACCTGATGAGGAATATTGATGCAATGGGGACCATTACTTTTAAAAGAGGGAGGAATGATCTGGGTAACACTTTGGGTAACCACTCAGGTGACAGAAATGATCTGGACAACCATTTGGGTGACTATTCGGGTGACAGTTAATTCCTCAAATCTTGTATTGTTTTCATTCTTGGAAGTCACATTGTTGGTGATAGTTATTTCCTCAAGCCATTATGTCCTCAAGTATTTCCTCAATCCATTATGTCCTCGAACACTGTACTATTTTAATTTTGTTATTTCTCTCGAGCCACTCATTCTTAAAAGGTCACCATTAATTCCTTGAGCCACTCAATCTCTCGATGTTTTCAAAAATATGTATAAATGAATTATATCCCAAAAAGGGAAGGTAGACGTCTCTTCCTAGAGATAAGCCTATTTTTGTATTTCAATCTTTAAGTAATACAATGTCTCTTCTCAGAGAATTCATTGTTATTGTGTTATTTTTATGGTATTGCAATATTCGTCAATTAGAACTTTTGAGTTTTGGATCACTTCTTCCGTGGATTCTACAAGCACTTATTTGCTCTCAAGTTCATTATTCTTAGACATAGTTAGTTTGAATTTGAACTCCAATAGTTATAATTTTGAATCCCTAATGACTATTTATCAAACCATAATTTTGATGATCTATGACATGTCATAGCATACTAGATCAACTTTAAAGATTTAAAACATGAGCATGGAAAAAAACATATAGGGAAGACACTTGACACTAAGAAAAACATCTCCATATATGCTTTTGACCAAGTTGACTTCTAAAGTACACATAATAAATACACAAACATTCTAACCTAGCCATACCTCCATGATGTCTAATGATGGTATGGTTCCTCTTAGCTTGAATAGTGTATTTTAATCACTCCAAAAGATCATGTGAAACACTAGAACCTCACTTAAGAATATAAGGTACCCTCATAGCATCCTATATCACCTCAAAGACCTAAAAACACTCTTTTCATACATCCACATCAAAATCAAGCTTCTTGAATCTCTGAAGCATCTCATACATGCTCACCCTATCACCATACACACCTTATATGTACCTTGATGCAATCTATATGTTATTAAAAAATTAGTGAACACCTTTAAAACAACTTTTCTAAGTTCACCAAAACATCACACCAACTTACATGCTTCTACATTACCCATCATGATTCAATAGACTTGGAAGATTCTATAACTAAGTTTAGATATAAATCTAAACCAAGAAACATCTTCCTTATACCATGCTAGCTAACCATATAGACCATATTTAACAAGATCTTTAAACTATTTCCAAACATTTCCTTCAACATGTCTTCAAAGCCCTTAGGTTTAATTTTTGACTTGGATTTAACATAATCTTTCTTCTTATTCAATATTGCCAGTACCATTATGCAATCCTCTATGTAAACCTCAATCATTGCCTTTAAAATTTTATCCATCTTATGCTTCTAGGATCACCTTCAAGATATCAAGCATCATCCAAAGGAACTTCTATAATTCTAATTGATGATCCCATGAAATGGCTCATTATATCCATAAACTAACATCATTTTTCTTATGTTAGAAGTGGACCTAAATGTATTTTCCAAACTTATAGTTTATTTAGAATGAAATTATAAGTATATATCATGGTTATGTCTTTAGAATTCCTTTTTATCTATTGGGTATCTAATTCTAATTATTATTAGGAAAAAGTTGTCAATAAGTGTATATATAGTTCATAATATAATAAGAATGATTCAAATTATGAAGAGTAACCATGTTGAGGTCTTCAATAACAAGATCTAGTATTCTAGTATATTGACTCCTATAGGCTTGCTATAGAATCCCATAACAGCTCTAGATTATAACAGGCTTGTTACATTAGCTACAAATTACAACATGCTTATTACAATAGTTATGGATTATAATAGGCTTGCTACAGACTAACTATGGATTACAACAAGCTTGTTACAGAACAACTATTGATTAAAATAGGCTTGCTATAGATCAGCTATAGATTACATCAAACTAGCTATGGATTATATCAGACTAGCTATAAATTTCACCAAGATTGCTATAGATTTCACCAGGCTTGTTATGGATTTCAGCATGTTGTTATGGATTTAAACACGTTTGCTCTAGACTTCAAAAACTTGCTATAAACTTGTTTGGGAAGTATTTCTAAGAGTATTCCAATGTTCCATCTATCATGAAGAATGCTTTCTATTTTTATTTTATATATGTGTGTGTCTCTGTGTGTGTGTGTGTGTGTGTGTGTGTGTGTGTGTGTGTGTGTGTGTGTGTGTGTGTGTGTGTGTGTGTGTGTGTGTGTGTATGTATATATTTTCCATAATAGATTATATTCAAATATATGTTTATGTAATTTTATTCTAATAAATATCTCTCTCCATATTTAGTGGGGATCAAGATTATATTTTATTATTCGAATAAATATCTCTCTTAATATTTTGTGGAGATTGAGATAGGATAGAGTATTTCAAATTATTACTCCCGAATAAGGTATCGATTGGAAGCATGAATTATAAATGTAATTTTCTACACTCAAATCAATCAATCAATAAATAAATGTTTCTTTCCATTAATCTAAGCTACCCATTCTGTAACCTATGTTTTGAATAAATCCTCTTTTGAGGAATGAGCTGGCCACTCATTCTAAGGAAGATGGATCAATGTATTTTTATTTTATTTATTTATTCTTTAATTATTCTTTTTTCTATAAATTCTTATTTTTCTTTGTTATTGTAAATTTTTTTCTTTTGTACAACTTGCTATAAACATGTAGGTATTTTATGTGTTTATCATTCATTTTCAATTGAACAATTTATTTTTTGCAAGTGTGCTTTAATTTCATACAAGAGTTTTGTAATTTTTGTAAGTGTGATTTAATTTCTATAAGTGTTCTTTAATTTCATAAAGTGTGATTTTAAATTCTATCAAGTCTACTTTTCAATTTATGTAAGTGTGGAGTGTGATAGAAGGAACCATTTTCAAAATGTCTCTTTCTCCTTTTGCATATAACCTTCAGACACCAACCCTAGATTGACATTATTAAATGAAGATTATTGATGACACCCATTATTTTTGGTGGTGTTACCGAGGAACCATAGTGTTATTGGGAGATTCAAATCTACTAAGGATATCCCTAGTGAGAGGGAATGTTTCTTTACAAATTATGTGACAATAGATAGTTAATGGTTTCTTTAGGATTTATTTTCTATAACATAGACTAAATTTTATTTTTTTGCAATTAAGAATTTTAGATTTAAAAATTAAAAAACAAAATCTCCAATACTAACATTGTTCTGTAGAATATTAAAACTACTAACATCATGAAGGAATATCTAATTATTGATACATAATGGAAATGAATTTATGAAATAGCTAATGGAGAAAATAGTTTGATAAATGAATTTATGTAGTTGTTCACAATCAAGAAATCTGAAATAGATACTTCTATATCTAACATGGATATTTAGGGAATGATCTACATTTATAATTAGTCAGATCAACTATATATGGTTGTGTGAAACTTATACAAATATAGCTACACCTTTTTTAAAACCACTTATAATAGATCACACATATTTTTGAATGATTCTAGAAAAGTTGCATGCTAATAAATAAGTGAAAATCACTTCCAAATTGGTCTCTAACTATATTAAATCATCTCATACCTACATTCCTGTAATAAAATTTTTTTGTTGTATTTTGTTTGTTTGAAAAACATAAACAATTACCAGCAAGATAAGATTGCATGTCAGATTTTGATTGTGAACAAAATTCAGAAATGACTAAAATTTGTGAAAGGATGGCTGAAATATACAAGGAGATGGCATTATAGATAAGAGAATTATGCTAATGATATTTGTTGAAATAAAATGGTCTACAATCCAATATATTTACTTGCTAAATAAAGACTCTTGAGCTAGAAATATGTGGGATATTTGATTTCCTAAGTAAGCATAGTTTATTTTTAATAATGACATATATAGTAATAATTGATTAAAAAAACATAAATAGTTGTATGATCTACTGAAAAATACTTGAGATTTTATCTAATAAAATGTTGTGTATGGATTTCATTATAATCTATTATGGCTGACCAGTTTGTACGCATGATAATGGTTTCAAGGGTTTTTATGCTAATTTATGTCATGACACAGAGAGATTCATATGAATAATTGTTAAATCAAGACAAGTCAATGGATGAAGAAATTCATATGGAGATTTATGGATGGAATACACAAATATAGTCTCCTAGAAATATTGTATGTAATATCACTATATATATAAATTTGTTTTGAACAAAGTCCATGTGGGTCAAACAAATTAAAAATAGTAAGAATTTGCATGCAAGGTAGATTACAATAGAAGTAGATAAGAGTCAAGCAACATAATCGATAAATTAATTTGTAGCATGCAATAGCTTTGGCGTCATAAATATATAACTCCAAAGTTTATGTGATTCAAACATACCAACATAATCACTGATTTTTAAAAAAAAATAGCGTGTACAGTTTGCTGATTTAAAATTTTTAATTTTATTTTTCTTTGACTATTTGCCTAGTTTATACCAAATTTTATGGAATTCTTTATAAACTGAGTGATAACTCCTAGTAGAAAATATCAATTGAAATACTTGGGAATTGAAATACTTAGAAATTAATCTAGTCTCAATACTATATTATTATCTATTTTTTGTGTTTGTTGTTAAGTTTGCATGGATGTGGAAGTTTGTCAAAATACAATAAAAAATAAAATTAAAAGAAAAAACAAAAAAAATGATGAATATCTCAAAAATAATAATAAAAATTTAATCCCAAGCCAGATTAACATGCAAATTAGAACATCAGATTTACACATAATTGCATGAGACCAAGTATTTAACAATATCTAAGTGTTGTAGATGCTAAAAATTTATAGGAATTACATGCTTTTAGTAAGCTATCTCAAATAACACAAAATCATCCAAAAATCTTCAACACTAAGTAGATTTATGGTTACAAAATTGGTAAATTAGGCTTAGCTGTGAGGGGCTCTGCCCCTCAACTCCACCCTATATCACGATAGAGAGCGTGCAAGGGGAACCCTTGAACCCACTAGGGGATACCTCCCCTAGACCCCCACTTGTTATTTCTTAATGAATAAGATTGTAAATAAGTTTTCTCAACATGATGCAAATCCAAGCCAAGTCATTAATGAAGAACACAAACATTTTAGCAGTAAGAGGAGGCATGCATAATCTATCTACAATAAGGAAGCCAAGGACCTACAAGATTTAGTTATTCAAGTATGTTTTGTAGTTTTTAGTCTCAATTAAATAATTTTTCAATATAAATTTATCTTCCCTGTACAAAATAATAGTTAGTATTTTCTGCATAGTTCATAATAAAAAGAATTGATGATATTTCATTTCACTCATTTCCATCTATATTCAGTAATTATCCAAACCCATATCCACTTGCATGATAATATAACTTATCTGAGGAAATTTTTATTGTCCTCAATAAAATTTCATCATAAATAATGTTAATTCATGAACCATCAATCATTCTTACATAGGATGAAATGCATTCTTTCATATACATTCAAATGTTCATTTTGTTGTTGGCATTTATCTTTCTTTGACATTTCTGATATTATGTTTGTCAAAAAATATTTTGATTGTTTTTTGTTTTTAAAGGATACTTTCATTACAAGGAGTCATTATAAAGATAAAAACTTCTACCCATGACTTCAACAAATAGTTGACAGATTATCCTAAGTTACCTTTGACATTAGATTTTAGTAGAATTAGCAAGTGTCTATGCTGAAGAAATGTCAACATATAGAACATTCCATAATACATTTACAAGAAGTATGAAGATGTATATATTCTATGGCTAATTTTTTCCATGTCATAAATTTTTAGGTAATTAAAAAAAAATTAAAAAAAATAGAAAAGAAATTAAAAAAAACAACAATGAAAACTTTTGGGTATTTTTGGTAGCCTTAATTTGAAAAATTAGCTTGTTGGTAGATCAAGTGTTGGAATAAAGAGCCTTGATTATAAAAATAGTTTTATGGTTAATCAAGGGAAAAAATATAAAAATAAATAGAATATAATTTGTCTAATGGAATAGTTGATGCATTTTTTACATAGTTGCTTGCTTTTATGCTCTTATTTCTAGCATAGAAGGACTGTACTTTTCTTAATACTTTTTCTCAACATATTTCACTTTGGATACTATGGAAGTAGCACTGAAGATTGAAGGTATTCCATGGTATTTTAATTTAATATTTTACATTTATATTTAATTTTAATATTTTTTATTATATGAAGGTTCATTTTTGTAAATAACTTGTTCTGGAAAAATGGATAAACTTCCATCTGATCTTGTGTAATCTCATCCTACTTCATTCATTTGACATGCGTGGGGACATGCATGAGTTTAGGTGTGGGTTAGGATAATATCTTATAAGATATAATAATTTGGCTTATCCAAACATACAAAAATGGTTTGATTTTGATCATGGTACATAGTTTTGAAAAGAATAAGAATTTCATGGTACATAGTTTTGAAAGCAACACTTTTTTTAATCAAAAGTTGCTTTGTGGTCAAAATGCATATGGTGTAGACACTAAAATAAATTCTCAATACAAAAAACTTCAATCACCTCATTGAAAAAAATAAAATAAAAGAAAGAAAGAAGAAAAGATGAAGAGAGCAACATGAGAATTCCACATAAGAACTTGTGTTAAAAAGATCAAAAAGAATTTAAGGATAGTAGGAAAACCCTCCACACAAGAACCTATCCTTAAATGACTATTTTCATTGGCCACTTTTGTCTGAATAAATTTCATTAGACTTGTAGAAATAAAATCAATTTGGAAATCCCATTTAAAGTGTGAAGCTAAGTCTAACCCATTCATATATACCATGATTTTTTAAATAGTGACATGCATGAGGACATGCATGAGATTAAGTGTGTGGGAATGATGAGCCTATAAAATGGCTCATTATATCCATAAAATAATGTTTGTTTCCTTATATTATAAGTGGATCTAAATGTAGTTTTTGAACTTATAGTTTATTTAAAATGAAATAGTAAGTATATATCATGATTATGTCCCTAAAATTCTTTGTTATCTATTGGTTATCTATTTCTAATGATTATTGAGAAAAATTTGTCAATAAGTGTATACATAGTTCATAATACACTAATAACGATTCAAAATATGAAGAGTAATCATGTTGAAGTCTTCTACAACAAGATCTAGTATTTTGGTCAATATATGGACTCCTACAAGCTTGCTATAGAATCTCATAACTTTATATTACAACAATCTTGTTACAATAGCTAAAAATTACAACAATATTGTTACAGTAGTTACATATTACATTAGACTAGCTATAGATTACATCAAAGTAGTTATGAATTTCACTAGTCTTGTTATGGATTTCACCAGGCTTGATATAGATTTCAATAGGTTGTTATAGATTTCAATAGATTTCTTCTAGACTTCAAAACTACTATATAATTGTTTGGGAAGTATTTCTATTAGTATTTCAATGTTCCAGCTATCATGAAGAATGCTTTCTATTTTGATTCTTTCTATATATAGATTTCTATGTATAGATTTTTCATAATAGATTGTATTTAAATATATGTTTATGTAATTTTATTCCAATAAATATCTCTATCCATATTTGGTGGGGATCAGGATTATGTTTTAATAATTGAATAAATATCTCTCTTCATATTTTATGAATATTGAGATAGAATAGGGTATCTTGGATTATTACTCCCAAATAAGGTGTCAATTGTAAGCATAAATTATAAATACAACTTTTCACACCCAAATCAATCAATCAATCAATTAATACATTTTTCTTTCTATTATTCTAACCAACCCATTTTGAAACCTATGTTTTGAATAAATTATTTTTCAAGAAATGAGTTGGCCACTCATTCCAAGGAAGATGGATCAATGTATTTTTATTTTATTTCTTTATTCTGTAATTATTCTTTCCACTGTAAATTCTTATTTTTGTTATTGTTGTACATATTTTTATTTTATATAACTTACTATCAACCTTTTGGTATTTTATGTGTTTATTATTTATTTTCAATTCAATAATTTATTTTCTACAAGTGTGCTTTAATTTTATCAAGTGTTATTTTTAATTCTAAAAAGTGTGATTTTCAATTCCTACAACTATGAAGTGTGATAGAAGGAACCATTTTCTAAAGGTCTCTTTCTCCTTTTAAATACAGCCTTCAGACACCAACCCTGGATTGACATTATTAAATGAAGGGTATTGATGACACCCATCACTAATTGTTTGAAACATAATCACTAAGATGGGGGAGGAAGAATTAGTGTTAAAAATTTATTTTAATTCCATATATCATTCATTAACATTTCAAAGTAATTTAGTAAAAAAATAATACATATAAAAGAAATCACATAATCATGAAGCCAGATATCAACACATGAACATAAGACATATGTGGGAAACCGTCATGGTAAACAAAACTCACTAATAGACAAATTGGACTAGTATCATATAATAAATGAATACACATTTAGTGAGACATTAATCCCATAAGGAGTTCTAACCCCTCACTAATCAAGCAACAACTCAACTAATCCTTTAGCAAGCTCTAACTTGTAAGGAGGCTCCAACCCCCTAAGTGATTTGGCACCAATGTAGCCACTTCAAGGACACTTGTACAAGATCCAACCTATAAGGTATCTCCCACTTCCTTTTAACTAAACACCAACTCAACCAAGACAAACTTGATCACCCTCACAACACCTTGTTTCTTAATCAATAGATGGTGACCTCTTATTCATCTTTCTATATTCTCTATCTAGATTCAACTCTCTATCATACATCAAGGAAATATATCTATTGAATCTATGATGGTCTCTCAATATAAAATAAATGCATTCATCTCTTCTAAACCTTATAACCTTCTCAAATAGACTTCTAGGCTCCCTCACTCAACATGCCTCTTACTAGACTCATTAAGTCAACTAAACTTGTCATCCACATGTATAAAAGAGTTGTAGCTAGGATCACTAGATTAATGAATGCATATGATGGAGTGATCTAATGAGTCGATCAAGTGTACATCATAGTCAAACTGGTAGTAAATGAAATCATGTATGAAATAATATTTCAAATTAATAAGTGCAAATAATGAAATGATTTATATCATCTTGAATTCCTTATAGAAAGGTATGAAGTTCATATCTCTCATAGATCTCAAATCTATCATATCTCACAACTAAGTATCTCAAACAATATAAAATATACCACATTAATATTGAATTATAAATATGAATGGAGAGAGGTGCATATATAGGTTGAAGAGAGAAAGATCCCACACATTTTAGTGAATGTTGGACTAATCTTCCTAAGTAACCCAAATGACCTCTAGAGCCCTAAGTAAACTAATAAAAATGTGTAGGCAAAACCCAATTGAAAATATTCCTATACCAACACCCCCCATAAGTGCAACTTAGGTGGGTGATGATATAAAAAATGAGTCCCAACAACAAAGCCTAATAAGGAACCCAAGTACATAGTGATGATCCTAGTATCCTACAAAATATGAAGGATGTGTGCCTTCATAAATAAGAGAGATATGTTATGCACAAAATGTCACATGGTGAATGTTGTAGTAGGTCCCTCTATAATAAAATTTATCTCTTCCTTTCAAAAGAAAGAAACCATGAGCTATCAAACTACTAAATTACCACTCAAGTGGGATGTATGTATGAATCAAGATGTATATCTCTAGAAAATGCTTAAATGTCTCCCTACTAATGCTCGAGTGTGCCAAATTATAAATATATATCATAAGACTAAATGTAGAAGATGGAAATGAAGAAGCATATAAAGAATGGAAGAGAAAAACAAAAAAAGAATATAGACATGGAACATTCATTGAAGGAATACCCATGGGAAGAGGAGAGCAAATCTTAATAACTATCAAAACTTAAGACTAGTCTATAGATGAATCACTCAGATCTACAAGATGAACATCCACAAAAACATATGAGTCATCAACACTCTCAATGTGTATACTCTCATTGAAATCTAGAAAGTCTTCTAAAATGCAATTATGTGAAGGCTCTGAAAGAGCAATAATTTACATAGGAATAGAATTAGAATCTATAATAGGACAACTGAGCTCTAGTAGAATCTCATCCTATAGTAGGGAATTGACATAAAGAAGATCACTATCCATCATGGATATGTCATCATAAAAAATAAAAGTAGGAGGTGAAAGTAAAATAGTCTCAAAAGAGATAATAAGAAGTGGAGAAGGATGTGTGACATAAATCTTATCAAGATCACTAAAACAATTCTATAGTATGCTCCAAATAGTGCATGGACACTTTGTATATTCCACATGGAAATTAAGATCCATGGAAACATGTAGTAATAGAGTGTCAAAAACCTTCTCACAAGTATTATTCCACTTATCAAACTAAATAGGATCAATGGGTGCAAGAATCTATCCATATAGAAATGGAGTATGATTCTTACATGTAAGTGTTCCATATAATCATGCCATGAAGCATAATTTTACTTCCAAATAAGGATCACTAGAGATAAAATAACACTCCTCATCTGGAGTAATAGTACACACTCTGGAGATGGAATTTAGACTACATAAAAAATGAGTCCAATCAAGTAGAGAAATTGGTACACAAGTGATATTTCACACTCAAATAGATGTCAGGTTCTACTGATAATGCGTCCAATAATACAAGATCAATATTTAAAAATAGTCACTAAATGGGCACATGTAACAGTTACAAAAAACTGAATGTGCGTAAAAGAGAGAATGTAGGGCCCATAAAAATATTTTCAAGATAATTAATAGTGAAACCCATAAATTTTGGCACTTTATAAAGTAGTTAATTTTACAAGTTAAATTGACCTAGTATGTGGGAAATAAAAAAATAAACACTTTTTAAAAAGATGTTACTCAATTTTGAGTTACCATTTGCAAGATATTAACAATACAATTTCTCATAAATAGGCATATTGAATAAAAATGTGCACTTAAAACTTAAAAAAAGTATCCTTTGGGTGAGATAAAATATTCCTTTCAACCACTCATTAGAACTAAAATTTATCCACAGACTTAAAAAATTCAACAAAAGTAAAAATTAGACCTTTTCATTACTTTAAGATGCATGCAGACAAATTTGACTTCTTTTTTAAGCAAAAATTATAGTCACTAAGGCAAAATAAATGAAGTGTCAGTGGTGTAAAGAGGAAATAAAGTGGATTACAGGTGTCTTAACCCATTTTTTCCCTTAAAGAGTCTCCTACAATGCACATGGGAACAAATCTTCCACTACACAGTGAAAAAGAAAGCACACATCTCAAGAAAAAATAATATTGCCTCTTGTCAAAAGATGCCACCTAAAAAAGGTCGTATGTTGATAAATAAGGTGGAAAGGATTTTATCCATAACTATAAATTATGAGACTCCATTTCAGCCACTCCCACTCCATGACATGCCACATCTAGCCCTCTATTTCATCCACTTCTGTCATTGCTCTAAAACACACCATAGCCAACCCTATTACAGTTATAAATTAGATCTTGGAGAAGAAAAATGCATATGTTGGGTAGTATATATTTGCATATTCTAACACACTTTTTCAATTTAGATATTTTCCAAGTAAATAGACCTAAAAATAGCACCAATAGAGAGAATAATGCCAAGAACAAAGTCTGATACTCTTTTCAATGCCTCTCCTCACTAGAAATCATATTTTTTCCTCCAAGCACTGACCTTTTTTCCACTTCAATGCCACTTCTCATCTCTTTATCAATGTATATCCAATCTACAAGTGTCACTTTTCACCCACTATGCCTTATCCAGCTGGCTAAAAAATTGCAGGCCAATAGTTAGACATAAAAAAGATAAGGCAATAGTAAATTTTGATTCCTTAAGTAGATCTTAAAAGATAGACACCTAGCTCCTCCACATAGATCTCACACCTCATTTTCAATGCACTTATATCCTCCTAGATCCCATTATATAATTTATATCTTAGGCCAAAATGGATTCTAGAAAGGATGCAACCTAGGAATATCTACATGTAGGTCTGATCGATGAGAAAATCAAGTAGAACAAGCAGTTTAAGAGCTAGTGGTGAGTGAGTGGTTTGATCGATGAGTAATCTTATATAAATTAAACACTTGATATCCATATGGTGGATGGTAGGTTTATTATCTTAGGTAGACCATTTATTTGA
Organism: Torreya grandis; assembly: GCA_037957365.1. Lineage (NCBI taxonomy): Eukaryota > Viridiplantae > Streptophyta > Pinopsida > Cupressales > Taxaceae > Torreya > Torreya grandis. The sequence goes on along the minus strand of JARHVA010005068.1, from coordinate 834,008 downwards.
TATTAGCATAAGTATATCTTGGCTTATAGATCTATAACTTAAAAACTTATACTGCCAATATAAAATCAAGTACATGTAACCAAATAACAAGCAAATGCCAATTAGAGAACAAACCATTGATGATCCACTTGGATATATAGTGACCTTGATAGTCATGAGGATAATTTTATAGATATACAACCAAATGCATGCAACCAATGCAAATAAGATCCATCAATACCATAGATTTTGTAGAAAAAGATCCTTACAATTTTTTGCTATCACTTTTACCAAATTGTGAGGTTTTTGAGATTTCAAAAAAATACACCAATTTTTTTTTAAAAACCTATAAAAATTTGCCTCAAAAATATTCAAATAAACTATATATTTCAAAACAAATATTATATCATAATGAATTAGACAATTGTAAACATATATTGGCACTCTAATACCATAAAAGAGTTATACCTAGGATCATCAGGTCAATCAATGCATATGATGGAGTGATCTCACGAGTCAAGAAAATGTAAATCATAAGGAAGATTATAGTAAATCAAATCATGAATGGAATAATATTTAAAAGGAATGATATCAAATAATGAAATACTCTATATCATCCTAAAATGCTTATACAAAGGCTCAAAATTCACAGCTCTCAAAGCCATCACAACTCACAACTAAATAGCTCAAATAATCCACTATATATAAATTGATAGTGAATTATAAATATGAAGGGATATATGTGCATATATATATTTTAGATAGATAAATATCCCACACATTCTAGTGAATATAGGACTAATCTTACCAAGTAACCCAAATGACCTCTAAATCCCTAAACAAGCTAATATAAGTATGTAGGAAAAACCCATTGGGAAAAATGCCTACACCAACAATGTAAAAGTTTTTTTATATATTTATCATATTTTTTGCACCTCATATGATGTTACTCAATACCACTTTATGCTCCTCAAGTATATCTATTATTCTCTTGCACTCGCATTCACCTTACTAGTCCAAATAGGCCTATTATGCCTTGTATAAATATAAGACTCTTACCTGCTCCCTACTTGGTTATACAAAAATTTAATCATACTTATATCACCCTTGAAATATATCAATACACATGTTTCAAACTATAATAGTATCACCATTGGGTTGGCCGAACTTATTTAGACCTTAGTCTTCTTCTAGGCCTATTTAAAGACCTAATGCATTAGGTCTATCTCAACCACATGTTACCACTCTAACCCCTTGGAAAATATTGAGGCATACTAAATAGATTAAAAACTTCATAAAACACATTAATATTCCTTATCCAACATAATATATGCTTCACATCACTTATTAGGTCCATTCACCACTTGAACCATGCATCATCCATATTCACATTTACATTATCACACAAAAAAAAAGTCTACCTTGAATATCTAAAGCATACAACCAAATATCCCACACAACCATGCCCTTAAATAATATGAATAGAAACTTAATGACCTAAAAATAATCATGTTTTTTAGTTTTCATCACATAGGCCAAAAGGCCTAAAGAACACTCCTACAAAGGGCTTACTCAAAACTATCAAACATTATCAACATACAGTCAAGAACATTTGACTCTCTATACTTGAATAGGGATTTATCATGAACAAAAATACATTCATATGAAACTTTGATACTTTCATAACATATTCATACATAATATATCCATCATTTTTTTCTAAATCACCAACAATGCATCTCTTCTAGATGACTACTCAAAATTACCTAAATATTCCAAAACATAGTCATGTAAAATGTTGTTTTAATCTCCTATAATGAGACTTAAAACACTTATAATTCACATAAATAGTTAAAATTTTACCTATATATCATATATATATATATATATATATATATATATATATATATATATATATATATATATCATTTTTTTTAATTATCAATCATTGGTCTTAGAAACCAATTTGTTAAAATTCTCTTTCATAGTTCTAACATAGCCAAACAAGCCATCTTGGCTTCCTTATATTAGATTATTAGGGTGAATATCAACCTTATATACATCATTTATAGGTAATAAAAATATAAATAATATCATCATGTTCATTGTATACATCAACTTCTATCATAGAGTCTCAAACTCTTCACTCCATCTTGTATACCTAGAACTATCATTTTATCTTGAGAACCAGTCATGGTGAACATGACTTAAATCACCTATGTATACATAGTAAATAAGTATTTATGCATGAATATTATCCTTATATATACTTATATCATTTATAAACACAAATATATGAAGTTATAATGGAAAATATGGAACATATAGATCAAACGTTGAACCTTACTCCATTATCTTAACTCACTCAATAGGTCATTTTGTGAACACCATTTTCAATGTTTTAAATAAAATATAAATCATATAAACAATATTAACATTAGGAAGATGTATTTAAAAACAAACCAAAGTAACTATATCCATTCCTAATCTATTGCAACTCATCCCTAAACACATTCTCACTTTGACTAGTTTTTGTCATTGGTTTCACCATTAGCCCAATTTAGTGATAGGTAAACACGAGTGACCAAAATAATTCATGAAAAGGATATAAATTTACAAAATAACACCATGCACCTAAATCATCATTATCTAAATTATCCATACATTCATTTTCATACTTGGTCTGATGTAACTTTTGCCTTTCATATCAACTTATTTATAAATAAACATTTTCCTATAGTTTCCACTCACTATCCTGACAAACCACTACCACTTGAAGATTCCTTGAATATTTATATACCACATACAATCATCAAACTATCATAACCAATCTATTCTAGATACTCAAACATAAAATCTTCACCCTCAGGTCACTATAAGGGTTTTGAGAGGGTTTCAAATCGATTTTCATTCTTAATGTTTAATCATACAACTCTATCCCTAAAACCACCTCATAATTATTGGAATTTTTTTTAGTAACCTTTTAAATCTCTCCCAAATATATAAAATTTCCATGCAATAGTCACATGTGCCAATAATCAAAACAAATTCCTTTTCAGGTCCTCATCTCTTCATTTTGCATATACAAGAGATCTTCAAAATCATTTTCTTTCTTTATCCTCAAAGTAAAGACCTTAAAATTTGTTATCAAGCTTTATAAATCATTTCAAACCTCAATTAATTCTCACATGATCTCAAAATCCTCCAATATTGATCAAGACACCTCATTTTACCACTTAGGGTATTAAGACTAGGTCCATGAGAATACCACCAATGAAGGATTTACCCCTTTAGCTTATTTTGAGAGTAATATGATTGGATAAAAATCCTTATCACATGATATAACACTTATTTTTATATATTAAATCTTATACACCTCCATATCATCACCATCGTGCGTCTACAAGCTATGTTCATGCTTAAGAACTAGTCTATTCACACAGACCTACTAGGCACCATACCAATTTGAGACCTCCCTACCACTATAGATGTAATATAAGACTCATTCACATGAAAAAACTATTTTATAAACTTTATTAATAGGCTCATCATATTTTTACACCACAACAATGTGCCAAGACCTCATACATAACTCAAGGATTTCTAAACCATGCTCAATGTCATCATGATCACTCACCATGCAACATTTTTAAGAACATCAATGATAATTATAAACCTTTGACATCAATTCAAACATTAATGCCTCAATAATAACAATAGAAACATACATCAACATAGGTCTTAAGACATATTATTAACATGGTTTAATAATAATTTGAACCCATTTTGGTCTACCATAACTCAAGTAGTGCTTACTTCTCCTTTAGGTCACATGGAAACCTAATTGCATTAGGTATGCCCTCTTATCACTAAAAATTCATATTATCAGGCCCAAATGTCATTTTAAGACAATTTAAAACCATTCAATTATTTATCTAATGAACTCTACTCACCTCCTCAATGCTTGATTAGACTTTTATCCTTTGTTCATATCATGAATACTCCTTTAGGACAAACTGTCCTAATAGGCCTGTGAACCTCACAAGTTTGTCTTTTAATACTGAAACTTAAACACCCTTAAACTAATAAAATATGCAAATTAGACATCTATATATATTCTCCATATCCTTAGAGTCATCATCAAATTCTCAAAACACCTCACTCAAGAGACAAAGGCTTAAGAATATTTATGTAACTTGCTTACTCATAAATATTGTTGGTGTCCTATATTTCACCCTAGCTAATAAGAGGATTGTTCAAGTCCTCTACTCAATTCTAGTCCAATATGGGAATGACCCTAGGTTGTGGATCACCTAATCTTGGGTCAGACCTCTACGACTTTTAACAAGGCTAGCTCCTCTGATGTATCACTTAACTCATTTCCACTAAAACCAACTAATTTCTAGGGTGAAAAGGGAGAGAAGATAACTAAAAATGAAATATAAGATAAGTTTTTTTATGCACCTAGATTAATTATCATTTTCTCTATTTAAAATTATAAAATTATTAATGAGACAAGAAAAATATTGGATTTACAACTCCAAATGTTTGTTATGCATCAAATTTTCATGTAGAGGTTCACCATGTGGTCAAAACCTGAGGGAAGTAATGGAAAGACCTGATTCAAGGCATTAACCTATTAATGTATCAACTTTATATATTTAATAAAATGACATTAAACACTAAACATGACTTGCATAACAAGACAAACTATTAGTTAGGTTAGATTAAGATTTTATAAGGGAGAGATTTCTACCATATATGCAAATGAAACTTACATTAATAAGCTATACAAGAATAATGAAATATAAAATAGCCCTCTATGCATTTAAAGAGGTTAAAAAGATAAATAAAGGTAGATTCTATTCATCCCTAAGAGAGGGATTCATTTCAAGGATTTTAATCTTGTATTATAGTAAAAGGGAATGATAGAGATGGGGTTGTGCAAGTATAAAACATTGAATGAGGTACAACTACTCTTGATGGATTATCATTAATCCAAGGATGATGAGTCATGATATTATCAAGAAGGAACAAAATTTAAAGGCTCTATAAAGGAATTAAATGCTCCACTATCTTTATCCAACCATCAGGTCTCTTTTTTGGAACTCTATGCCACCTTCTATTTGATCTACTCATGAGGATAAATCCTTCATATCTCAAAACTAGCAAATCCATGCTTGGTCTTTTTTGATCAGTTGGATGTACTTATTTTTCAAGGATATTATGATTCCTAAAAGATAAGACACACCTTAATAATCATAAATATCTTTTCCCAATCCATATTTTGAACATAGGTCTACTATAGATGAAAACCAATCCACTTATTCGTTTTCATATAATCATGATATTAGTGAGATATGCTAGATGTTGGATCTTATTTTGATAATAAATCACAAAATTTTGATCTATTTTAGGCCTAAAAATGCCTATTATTCTTCTTTTGAGCTTTAATGGTGATGTTTGAACTTGTAATATCTATTTTTGGTTTAACGTAGATCATTTCTAGACTCATCTCTCTATGTATTTGCCTACTTGTGTCAAAAATAGCTTCATTGACCTTTGTCAAACGATTATTGAGATCACCTTTGATCATTATCCATCAACTATTGACTTGAGTCTATTAACCTTTTGACCCATCTCACATTATCGATCCCCTCTAGTATGATTTAACATGAGACCTAGACTTTTATTTGACTTATCAACTCTAACTAAGATCTATTTAATCAACATGCACCATTAGATCCCCATAGCATGATTTAATGTGTGTTATTATATCTTTGGGACCTAATTACATCATGCTTACCCTCACTTTGTTTTTCTTCTTGGTATAATTAAATGTGTACCATTGATTTTTCCTAGACCCACTAACTCTATTAGATTGGCTTTGCTCCATTGGATCTAGATATATGATTGAGTGTTGACCATTGAATCTACCTCATTTGATCTCAAATGGATATTTAACAAGACCAAAAATTTACATCTACATGTTTATATTAGACATTTTCATGAACTTTTTTGATGTCCATGCAAACGTCTAAGGATTTTTAAATCCAAATTGTTATTTGTCATGACTTTACTTTGATGTCCTCATGAATGTTTCATTTTAATTGTTAAAATGTAAATTCTTGTAACATGAAAACTCATCAAGTCACAAATTTTGTAGATTATGTCTGAGGCATGAAGAATATTATTTCCATGCATTTATTTGACTTTGTGAATCTTTCCAAATGAATATATCTAATTTGCAAACAACTCACTTTATTTATTTATTTATGCATGACATCCTGATGATGGTCTAGCTCTTCAAATATTAGGCAAGTCATCTTTTAAGGCTCAAAATGAGTTTTTTAGACCTATGAGAACTCTACCCATGATCCTCACTACATTCATCACCATGAAAACCTACTTCCTCAAAAATTGACAAACTACACTTTAATTTTACTTAAAGTGTTTCATAAGCTTTGCAATCACTATGGTTATCTCTTTCATCATTGTATTTTTCATTTTAAAAATAAATCTAATCAATTTCTCACTCCATGCTTGAATTTAAGAACACTCCATTTCATCCAGGTAAATTTTTATTTGTTGGCCAAAATTGGCCAACATCTTTGGTGACTCAAATGGGATGCATGCCTGGTATGCTTGAGAATGCAAACCATTTATCTTGGCTAGTCCATTGGGCATGGAGTCATAAGTCTCTACAATAGAGCTGATTTAAAATTTGATATAAGGCTGACCCTTTCTTAAAAATCCCCTTTTTAAGAAAAATACAACAAGAACAAAAAAAATAAAGGTAAGTGCATGCATGCACTTGGATAAAAGAAAAGTAGATACCCTACTAAACAATTGTGCACAAAGGCACTTATGAAATCTACTCTAATATATACAAGGTTTTAATTTATGAGCATTTTCCACTTGGGTCAAATGGGAAACTTATAGAATCATTATCTTATGATAAACCAAGAATAAAAGTACCTTGCTTTTGAGAGCTCATGATAAGGGAGCTAAGATGTCTGATTACTGACTCTTTTGGAATGCTCTCAAGTAGATGAAATGGGAAAAACATGTCTCCATTGTAGAAATACTAGCCCATTTATTCAAGGATTACCCTATTATGGACTATAGGATTACTTAAAATCTCCTTACTTGATGGATATTTTGAACATGGAGGTTGATCATTCAAATTTAGGCAAAAGAGCTATAATTCATCTCAAAAGGCAGTGTCCTCTTGGTCATCTGGGAAAATGTTAACTTCAATACCATCCTTATTTTGATTACTATAAAAGGATACATATGGTATCACATAAACCCATCTAAGGTTTTCCATGTCATATTCCTATGGCTCTTGATCTGACCATTCTTCTTCATTCTTGAAGACATTAGTATTGCCTTCAATAGACAATTCATTTTGAGAGTAGTCAGCTTTTATAACCTAATTTTTAGGTTCATTTTCATGATTTAGAGGAGGAATAAGTTGGTTTATAACCTATATTTGGTCCACAAATTCATGGTAAATCTATTTCCATACTTCATCCTGATCCTCCTTTTCCTTTATCTCCTTATTTTATTTAGCTAACTGATTAACTATGTCAATATCTACACCTTGATCATCTTTCTAAAGTGGAGATATATCAACTTCATTTATGACCTTAGTTTGAACCAATTCCTCATGGAGTTATTTAACATCAATACCATCCTTCTCTTACACACCTAATATAAATTCTTCAATATTATCTACAACCTTATTTTAAACTTGTACCTTAGGTTAAGTATCAATGAGGAACTCTTCCTCATACACACTTGAAACATCTTCTTCACACTCTCCAAGAACTTGTCTTAAATTTTTAAACTCTTACTCTATCCTCCATATAAAAAGACCCTCTTAAATAAAGGAGATAGTGGGAGGGTGATAAAATTCATTTATTTAATAGGGGGTTATGAAGTATGGAAGGTTGATCACGATCATATTGTGGGATATTGAGGGAAATATAATCATTTAAGGAGACTTGAAAAGGAGGGAAAGAGAAACTCTTAAATACCTCTACATTATTCTCCTTCCACTTGGCCATAACCTCATCAAATTTTGAAACCTCCTTATTCTCATGGATAACTTGAACTTGAGAGATGAGTGGTGAAGAAGGGGGATTATAAGAAAGTTTAGTCTCTTTAATAGTCTATTGAATAAGCATAAGATTTTTCTCTTGAATAGGATCAAACTGAGCATGGTTGAGAACTTCATGAGAGTAAGGAACATAAGAAGACTAGTGAAGAATATAAGATGTTTCTTGAGATATTTGGTTTAATTCAATTACCTACCTCTCTAAATCCTCTATCTTTTCTAATACAAAGTTATACAACTCATTCCTCTCCTCTAGATAATAGACCATTCACTTTATCATATTATTGATCTACATAAACTTTCCTTGCATATTCTAGAATTTTGATCTCTATCTCATCCATCCTTTCTTTGAGACAAGGCTGATCATATGCAATATCATAGACACATGGGAAAGGTGAAATCTGGTCATGAGACTGATATTGTTCACAAGTAAAATAAGAGTCATTCTCTTCATAATAAGGATCATGGGAAAATTTATAAGTCTCATCATAGCTTTGATAAAACTCCTAGTAAGGTTGGTTAGGCTCATAAAAATGCTTATGTGGATCATGATAAGGCTAGTATAATCCATCATATGACTGATAAGGAAGTAGAGCATAATTTTTCTCATATGCAACCATGAAAAAACATTAAGATAGTGCAATGAAAATAGAATTACTTGGAAACTATGCTTAGGTTGTTAGAATAATTTATTGAGATTGTAATCAATAAATACTTCATGAATAATAGTGATGCAACTACAATTTCAATAAAACTAGCTCCAATGTATCCCACCAAGCATGCCAAAATTATTGGTGTCGTAGATTGCACCCTAGTTGAGAAGGGGATTGCTCAAGTCCTCTATTAAATTATAGTCCAACATGGGAATGACCCTAGGCCATGGGTCACCTAATCTTGGGTCAAACCTGTAGAAATTTTAATGATACTAGTTCCTGTAATGTATCACGTATCTCATTTCGACTAAAACCACTAATTTTTACGTGAAAAGGGAGATAGAGATAACTAAAATGTAAATATAAGCTAATGTTGGTGATTCACCTAAATTCATTACTTGTACACTCTCTTTTAACTTCTAAAAACACTAATGAGATAAGTAAAAGACCAGATCTACAACTCTAAATGTCAGTTATGCATCAATATTTCATGTAGAGGTTCACCAAGTGATCAAAACCTAAGGGAAGTGATGGAAATGACTGATTTAAGGCACTAACCAATCAATGTATCCAATTTATAGCTTAAATAAAATGACATTAAACACTAAACATGAATTGCATAATAAAATAAACTAGTAGTTAGGTTTGATCAAGATTTGATAAGGGAGAAATTTCTACCACATATGCAAATCAAACTAACATTAATACAATATACTAGAATAATGAAATATGAAATAGTTATCTATTCATTTCAATAGGTTATAAAGATCAATCTTGGTAGATTTTATTCATGCCCAAGAGATAGATTCATTTTAAGGCTTAGAAGCCTGTATTTATAGTAGAAGGGAATGAGAGAGATGAAGTTGTGTAAGCAGAAAATATTGAATGAGGTCCAACTACTCTTGATGGATTAGCATTAATTTGAGGATGCTAAGTCATGATCTTATCAATAAGTAACAAAATTTAAAGGCACTATAAAGGAATTGAATACTCCATTGTCTTTATCCAACCACTAGGTATCATTCTTGGAACTCTACACCACCTTCTATTTGATCTGCTCACAAGGATAAATCCTTTATATCTCAAAATCGATAGAGATATGCTTGGTATTATTTGAGAAAATGTATGTACATATTTGTTGAGGATATAACAATGCCTAAAATATAAGACATGCCTTCATAATCATAAATATCTATCCCTACTCCATATTCTAAACATAGGTCTACTGTAGATGAAAACCAATCCACTTATTGGTTTTTATATAATCATGATATTAATGATCTATGCTAGATGTTGGATATTTTTTAAATAATCATTCACCAATTTTTTTATTTAATTTAGGCCTAAAAAGGCCTATTTTTCTTCATTTAATATTTAATGATGATGTTTGAACTTGCAATATTGATTTTTGGTTTAACTTAGATCATGGATAAATTTAGCTCCCTACTTATTTTCCTACCTATGTCAAAAACAACTTCGTCAACCTTCATCAAAAGCTTCTTGAGATCACATTTTCTCATTGGCCATTGACTATTGACTTGAGTCTATTTACCTTTTGACCCATCTCACATTGTCAATCCACTTTGGTATGATTTAATGTGAGCCCTAGATCTTTATTTGACTTATCAACTTTATCTAAGCGCTTCTTAATCAACACACACCGTTAGATACCCATGACATGAATAAACATGTGTAATTTGATATTTTGGTCCCACTTACATCTTGTTCACCCTCACTCTACTAATCTTCTTGGTACAGTTGAATGTGTATCATTGATTTTGTCTAGACCCACTAACTCTATCAAGTTGTCCTCACTCTATTAGATCTAGATGTATGATTGAATACTAATCATTAGATTTTCCTCCATTTGAACTCAAACAACTATTTCATGAGGCCCAAAATTTACGTCTTTATGCCCATATTTTTTCCACATGAACATCTTTTAGGTTTGTATGAATAACTAAGGATTTTTATATCCAAATAGTTATTTACTATGACTTTACCTTGACATCCACACAAATGTTTCATTCTACTTTTTCAAATTTAAATGCTTGTAACTTGAGATAGATAAATCATCAAGTCATGAATTTTACATAAAATGTTCAAATCATGAATAAAATTATGTCCATGCATTTATTTGACTCTATGAATATTTTCACATGAATATATCAAATGTGCAACTAGCTCACTATGTTCAATTATGCATGACGCCCTGATAATGGTCTAGCTCTTAAAATATTGGGAAATTCATATTTTTCAAGGTTCAAAATGATTTTATAAGACTTTTGATAACTCAAACAATGATCTTGACTGCATTGATCACCATGATAACCTACTTTCTCAAAAATTTACAAATTACACTTTAAGTTTAATTAAAGTGTTTCAAAAGCTTTGTAAGCACTATGGTTATATCCTTCATCATTAGATATTTAATTTTAATAGTAACTATAATAAATTGTTTGATTCATTATTGACTTTCAAAACACTACATTGAATCTAGGTAAATTTTTTTATGTGGACCAAAATTGGCCAATAACTACCAATTCACCTCAAAAACTAGTCGTGATGAATTAGACCTCCAATGCATATGTAAACACTTGTCATGACTCATAATGCATAAAAAATATCCTATGAGATATTCAACACATCCTTAGATATAAAATTCATATGGTTTAATTGTAAATATTGGTATATCTCATAGTCCTATCTAAACCAAATAGTCCATTTTGTGAGCAACATTTTCACCTCATACACTAACCTCTAAAGCTTATCAATACATTATCATGACTTATAAATCATAAATAACTTATTTATTCAATTTATTTAATAAATATATCATTAAAATACCCTAAAATTTATTTCTTCATCTCTACTTGGGGTTTACGCTATTCACACCATTAGGTATGTCTGCAACTAGCTTACTTGGATGACCAAATTAGAACACTTGAAGGCTAGAACCTATCCATAAATCATCATGTACATGTAAAATTTATCTATATATTATTATATCATTCATTTAATTTTCTTAACCAATTCAAATTTTGAGATCTAAAATAACTTATAGATAAATAGGCATGTATCTATACATTGTTTGTTTCATCTAACTAACCACCACCACCTAGAGGTACTTGGGAGAGTTGAATACATGATCTAATATATTATCTAGGAATTTGAATCTATATTGATATATTTTGAACATAAATATTTCATATCATGTCCTTATTATGGTTTTAAGGAGGTTTAACATAGGTTTTGGTGTTAAAAATTGTTCATAAAAGACTACCACTTGAATCCAAAACTAATGCCTAGAGATCTTAGATAGGACACTTCCTCATCTCTCCTTAATTTTTGGAGAGTTTTAAATGATTTTATGGTGATGTCATGGAGGTTTCTTGGTAAGTGGATTAATTTCCTTTATATTCTAAGTTACAATGACAAAATGTGTAATGTGTTTGTCCTAATATACTTGAAGAAGGCTTCGTTGATCTTCAGTTTTTTCATGGTTAGAGTTGTTTAAGTATGATTATTTGATTACATGAAAGAGGTAATATAAGGGGTTTACCATGAATTTAGTACTTATTTTCATGAATATAATTCATATAGTGTTTTATTGTTTTCATCTAGATATTTTGGGTTTAGTGGTAGAAAATCTAAATAGGTAGTTTGTTGATGTCACCACTACCACATGTGGATAAGTCTAGGGGAGTTGGTCATATAGTTATGATTACATTAGTCCCTAGTTGTTATACTCTATATTTTAAGTCATGTGATGAACCTCAATTGAATATATGAGGATTAAAATTTATCTACTTAGACATAATTCACTAAGTTCCCATACTTAGCCAAATTTACAAAATTGTTCAAGCAAATTCAAGTAAGCATGTTGATGAGATCAACATTCACACAAATGGAGGTATCAAGAAAAAATGATCATATGGGTTTGTTTACTTGTGTAGCTAATTTCTATGATATAAATTTCATATCATGCAGCAAAGTTCATCAAAATATATGCATGTGTAAAGTTGGGATCCCAGGTAGTTTGACTATGTTTTCCCATACTTAGACAAATTTTCATATGGCAAGAAAACATGAGTAGGCAAATTGATGATGTTATATTTTATACATGTGGTCATTTTATAAGAATTTTATTATATGGGTTTGTTTATTTTTTATCCTAGTTTATTTTATTTAAATTTTAGATCATGTGATGAAGTGCATCAAAATATATGCATGAGAAAGTTGGTCTTATAAGAAGTTCTAAGCATAGTTGGCTTTGTGGAAGAAATTTTTGAGTGAACATGTTGATGATGGCATATCTCACACATGTATGGGTTTAAAGAGTAAATTTTTATATGGATGGATTATCCTTTGAAAGGTGACCATGTGGTCTAAATTATAGATCATGTGTCTAAGCTCAACAAAAGTTATTGAGGTCTAAATTTTGTCTTACAGGCATATTACAGTGGTTCACATAGTCAAATTTTCAAAGAGGTAAAGATAAAGAAAGTCTCAAGGCTATTGATAGATTTAATTTTATTTAAGATGTTAAGAAGTAGTGAGATGCCAATAAGTGCATGATTTTTAATGACTGAGCAAATGTAAAGAATAAGGATCTAGCAGTGAGTAGGCATTCATACAGATTAATCTAATGATGTGTATCGATTCAAAGTGATCAATATGTTCAATGGTTAAAAATTTTAAATTTCATGATTATTATTATAATATCGAAAGAGTGTTATTGGCCAAGCTAAATGAGAGCATGAGATGAAGGAAAGTGGTCGAGGTTTAACTGTGATCATTGGAATTCAAAGGTTTTAATTTAATAAAGGGAGAAAATAATGCTCAATAATTTGTCCATATCATTTGATAAAAGACAAATTTATTGGTGATGTAAAATTAAAAGTTATAGAATACTATATTACACATATAGTGAAACTATTTTTAAGGTATGAGTTTTCATAAATTTAAATTTATGGTGCTTTAAAGTTGACTATGTGTTTGATGTTCATTTGTATGTGACCCAAGAAGATTAAATGAGCTTGTGTTGATGTTGTTTCAATGTCTCATGATGACTTAGCTATTTGGGATTATTGTATACTCCATGATTATGATCTATATGGTCTATATAGGTTTGATCAATTGATATTATATATATAAAAAGGTTTATAAGATGATTGTGTGTTTGCTCATAGTGTTCCTATGCACTGTGTCAATGTTTGAGTTGTTTAAGCATATGTAGATGTGAGAAAAGATGACCACGGTCATTTAAGGATGTCAAAGGGGACATAAGGATTAGACCCATGTATATTAGTATGGTATCGCATTATTTTTTTGCTTGATAAAGTTATAAATGGGTGAATAGGTCTCCATGAGACCTACAAGAGCTACAAGGGCCTTATTGAAAGGTATAGCTACTTCAGGGTGACCCATAGATGTTATGGCCTACCTATGAAGTTTGTTTTGAATCATGTATTAATTTAATATAAGCCTTAAGGGTTAATTCAAGTACAATGGCTGACCAAAAATTTGATAATTCATGTTTTTTCTATATATTGTGAAACCAAATGTGATGGTTTCTAGACTTGTATGAGACTTATGGAAGAAGATTTGAGAGTGAATAATGACCATTGAAATGAATAAAAGAGTAAGTGTGCCTAGTGGATGGGCTGATGAGCAAAACTATTTTTCTACTATGTTTATGACTATTAGGTCATAATTCTAATGCCAAAATAGTGCTTTTGTAGGTTAAGTGTGAGAAAAGGATATGTGATGTTTGTGTGATCTTGGAGAGAGGCTAATTAGAGTTTAGTCTATGTGGATGATCCCATGATCATGTTGTTGATGTTTTGATATATTTTTTGATGTAGTGTGAGTATCTAAATAAGTGAAGGGGTTTTTTTATCATAGATCCATCATTAGGTGTAAAAAACATTAGTTCAAAGATGGAGGTGTTCATTTCAAATGAGGGTTAGAAGGACTTGATCATCCGTAGGGTTAGGTAATCCTTATGGAATAGGAGTTCCAATAAAGGCCTTTGGTATAAAGGACTTGACCAAGGTTTTAGGTTAGAATGGCTTGATCGAATAGGTGGTCAGAAGGACTTGATCATCTTAGGGGTAGGTGATCCTTGTCGAATACTTGTTTCACTAAAGGCCTTAGGTCAAAAGGACTTGACCAAGGTTCTTGGTTAGAAGGACTTCATCAGTCTCATGTTTGTGATCATTTTATAAGATAATAGTTCATGTGTTTGCAAGTTTGAGAGTGGTTTTTATTCCCGTAGAGGGTTTCCCATGTAGATCTTGTGTTGTGTATGTGGTCTTGATTTATCTTTCTTCTTCATTATTATGAATGATATATATGCTTCATGAATGGTTTTATTTATTTCTTAAGTGTTTTAAGGGATTGAAAATATAATTAAATTTTTTTCCACCATTTATTCACCCCTCCTCATAGTGGATTGTACCTTTAAAATTTGGTATCAGAGTCAGTCCTTATTTCAAAGTTTAACCACCTGAATGTGATCAAAGTTACAATGGTTAACAAATAGGTTGTGGCTTGTATTCAAGATAAACTAGTATGTGCTTTATCAAAAATAAATGGTGTGAAGACATAATTACAATATCTAGAGGCAATAGCCAAGAATCTGTATATCATGATGAATAAAGAACAATTGGAAAGTAAAGTCATGACTTACTCATATGTGTTATTATCTAAGGATAAAAGGGATTCCATCTCCACCAAAAGGTTGAAGAATGAAAATTCATTGATAAATAATGGTCAAGAAAAAGGGAGGTCAAATATGAACTATGTCTTCAATGGTTATTACTTCTACAATCAATTCAGTCATAAATATAGAAATTGCTCTCGAGAGAGAGAGAGATCAAAATGAATATCATATGTTACAATTATAAACAAGGTCATATATCTAAAAACTACAAAGGATCATTTTGGAAAATGGATATACATGTCATTGACACCATCAAATGCTTCAAGGAGACTAAGTCTAAAGAAGAAAATAAGAAAAATTCAAGTAAACACCAAAGGAAAATTTGATGTTTATTCAAGTAGCCTTCCATACTCAATAAGATGATAACAAGATATGGTTCATAGATAATGGATGCTCAAATAATATGACAGGAGACAAGAGCATGTTTATTTCTCTAAAGAAGACCAACCTATGTATAGTGAGATTTGGTGACAACAAATTTGATAACATAGTTGGCAAATGAACTATGATTTTGGACAATGGTCATACTAAGACTAAGAATGTCTTATATGTATAAGGTTTGAAATATAATATTTTAAGTGTAAGCCAAATGTGTAAGTAAGGAAATGTTGTAATTTTTCATGATGATGTATGTGAAGTAAGAAAGGCAACATCTGGTAGATTAGTTGTAAAGGTTCATAAAATAGATAACAACATGTATGTAATCCATGAATCCAAGAAGGAGAAGTGTTTCATGATTCATTTGGAAGAAAGTTAGCTTTGGCATAGAAGGCTTGGACATATAAATTTTGATAATATGGTAAAGATGAGTTCAAAGGGGTTGGTAAGGCATATACCCAAGATTTCTAATATTCCTCATTTTCTTTGTAAGGCATGTCTTCATGGGAAGCAAACCAAGAGAAGATTAAAAAAACAAGGAATTCTCCAATATAGAGCCATTGGATTTGATCCACACTGATCTATGTGGACCTATGAGAAATCAAAGTATTCAAGGAAATAACTACATCAGATTTTCTTTATCAAATAAAAATTAGAAACTTTTCCAAGATTTGTGGCATTTAAAGCCTTTGTGGAAAATGATAAAAATTCAAAGATCAAGTGTGTGAGATTAGACAGAGGAGGTGATTTTCAGTCTCATAATTTTGATGATTTTTATGAATAACAAGGGATAAGAAGATAATATTCTAATGCTATAACACAAAAATAGAATGGTGTTGTTGAAATGAAGAATAGGAATATTTTAGAGATGAGTAGAACCATGATTCAAGATGCAAAATTATCATATGGATATTGGGAAGAGGTAGCCAACACTTTATTTTACATCCTAAATAGGTGTCAAATCAATGAAAATGGTGATAAGGCTCCTTATGAGTATTGGAAGAATAGAAAAACTAATGTAAAACATTTTAGAGTGTTTGGAAATAGGTGATTCATCAAAAAATATGAAGAGAATGTTGTCAATTTTAATCCAAGATATGATGAGGGTATATTATTAGGTTATTCCTCTATCAGTACTTCTTATAGGTGATTCAATAAGAGACTTCACAAGACTGTTGAAAGTTCAAATGTAAGGGTAGATGAAATAAGAAGAGTCAAAAATCCAAAATTATAGGTAAGTGATTTAATTTAGAATTTTGTTACAAATAATGATGAGATATTTGTTCAAATAGATGATGAATATGAAGAAGAGGAAGAAAGATAAGATTCTAAATCTCCATCTATAAGAATTTAGAAATATCATCTAATCTCTCAAATTATTAGAAATGTTGGTGTGAGGTTTTAGACTAGAAGGAGAATGTTGATCAATCAAAATCAACAAGACTTAGCTATGTTCTCCATGATTAAACCCAAAAAAATCATGGAAGCTAGAAAATATGATAGATGGAATGTTGCAATGAATGAAGAAATTGATCAAACAGAAAATAATTAAACATATGACTTAGTTCCTAGGCCAAAGGGAAAAACTAGTGCTCAGTAATTTATCCACAAATTTTGATAGAAGATGAATTTTTTGGTGTTGTAAAAGGAAATGTTATAAAATACTCCATGGTTCATCTAGTGAACCTATTTTAAAGGTATATGGTTTATATAATCAAAGTTATGGTGCTTCAAAGTTGACTATGTGTTTGACATTCATCTGTATGTGACTTGAGAAGGTTAAATGAGCTTGTGTTGATGTTGTTTCGATGTCTCATGATGACTTATCTATTTGGGATTATTATATACTCCATGAAGATGATTTTTATGGTCTTTTAAGGATTTATTAATACATATTATATATGAACAAAGGTTTAGAAGATGACTATGTGTTTGTTCATAATGTTCCTATGCACCAGGATAGTGTTTGAGTTGTTTGAGCATATGTAGAGGTGAGAAAATATGATTGTATTCATTTGATGATGTTAAAGGGTACATAACGAGTGGGCACACATATTTTAATGTGGTCTTGTGTTCTTATTTTGTTTGATGAAGTGTTAAATGGGTGAATACGTCTCCATGAGACCTATAAGAGCTACAAGGGCATTATTGAAAGGTGTAGCTACTTAAGGGTGACCCATAGATGATATGGCCAACTTATGAAGTTTGTTTTGAGTCATGTCTTGATTTAATAAAATCCTTAAGGGTTAATTCAAGTGCAATGGCTGACTAATAAGTTAATAATTCACATTTTTTCTATATATAGTGAAACCAAATGTGATGGGTTCTAGACTTGTATGAGACTTATGGAAGAAGATCTAAGAGTGAATAGTGAGTGTTGAAGCAAAACAAAGAGAAAGTGTGCCCAATGGATGGGTTGAGAATAATATCTAGTTTTGGACTATATGTATGACCTTTAGGTTATAATTTTGATGACAAAATAGTGATTTTTTAGGTTGAGTGTGAGTAAAGGATAGGTGATGTTTGTGTGAGTTTGGAGAGAGGCTAATCAGAGTGTAGTATATGTGGATGACCCTATGATCATGTTGTTGATGTTGTGACATAGATATTAATGTAGTGTGAGTGTTTGAATAATTTAAGGGGTTATGTTATCATAGATCCATCATCAAGTATAGAAGACATTAGTTTAAAGGTGGAGGTGTTCATTTCAAAGGAGGCTCAAAAAGACTTGATCATCCTTAGGGGTAGGCGCTCCTTAAGGAATAGGAGTTTCACTAAAGGCATTTGGTATAAATGACTTGAGTAAGGTTTTAGGTTAGAATGATTTGAATGAGAATGTGGTCAGAAGGACTTTATCATCTTAAGGGTAGGTGCTCCTTGTGGAACAATTTTTTCACTAAAGGCCTTAGGTCAAAAAGACTTAACCAAGATTCTTAGTCAAAAAAATTGACTAGTCCCATGTTTGTGATCATTTTATAAGATAGTATTCCATGTTTTTTAAATCTTGAGAGTGGGTTTTATTCCCCAAGAGGGTTTCCTACATAGATCTTGTGTTATGTGTGTGATCTTGCTTTATCCTTATTGTTCACTGCTATGAATGATATGTATGCTTCATGAATGGTTGTATTGATTGCTTAAGTGTTTAAAAAGATTGGCAATAAAATTGGATTATTTTACACCACTGATTCATACCCACCCCTCATAGTGTATTATACCTCTAACATTAATATCTTAAACTCCCATGTAGAGGTCAAATGTGCCAACAAATATCTGAAAGTGCTTCTCAGGTGTGAGACCTCATTTTGTGAGCTAGAGAAAGCCTAAAATAGTGATTCATATACTTGTCATTAAAATATTGACCTCAAAATTTTTGGTCATACCTAGAACATCTTGTCTCACCTCTATCCATGATCTCATGTGAAATTATTACCTTGAAATATGATCTATATACCTTATTAGGCGAGGTAGGGTCTAGAAGTGGTCTAGGTGTAGACTTAAACTGAAGGTCCTACTCCTATAAGCTCACCCTAAAACTCTCATGAATGATTCTATAGCTTAATATCATTCTCAAATGATTATAAAAAAACTTCACATGCCTATGTTCATTCATTTCACCATGAACATACCTCTTCATGTCATGGCTAGGCTCCCTATGTACTTGACATCAATGACTTATACCTTTCATGTACACATATGACATTATTTGCCTTCAAATTATCTATTTATATTTTTTTCATGATAACACTTTATTATAATAACACTCTTCTATGTAATTTGTCACATCACACACTTAAAACTATCCTCAATCACCTTTGACATCAATAACAATACTCAATAAGGCCAAAAATTGGCTAGTGGGGATGTATCTTTTAGATATTAGCCTAATTAATGAATAATTTATGCTGGCATATTTGAATGAGTTTTTTAAGACTATAAATACCCTTATCTAATCTTTATCAATCCCTCTAAGTGAAATTTATAGATGACCAAATGTATCCCTTAAGAGAATTTCCTCAACCTTGAGTATGCAAAATGAGCAAACTTCGGTTACACATTATGGGAGAACCATGAGGGTTAGAGATGAATCATCAACTCCCAGACTTGCATAGAAAATTCATCTAAGAAATCCCAAGAGTATTATTTCTCATTTGACATGAGTGAGACATAATAATTAATTTTATCTCGTAGCTAAATCTCTCTTAAAGGGCCAAAATCTTGTCAGTGGGGTCATATATTTTGTCTCATTAGTCCAATTGATGAACTCTCTATTTAGACACGTCAAGATGGATGTTTTAAGGCTAGAAGTGGTGTTTATTAATTTTTGAAATAAATATACTTATAGAAGAGTTTGAAACCTAGTGCTTGAGTTAGATAACCTCAAAAGGAATACAAGAAGTCTATCTAGTGTCTTTTTTATATTATATGAGTAATGACTAGATCACAAAGAGGAATGTATAATTTTTTCACTTCTATTTATTTTAATAAGATAATATTATCTCCTTATGACACCAACCACATGAAGGTGTAAGCTCATCTAGTGCATTTAACCCACACTAAAATTGTTAGTAAATTTTTTAAACAAAAATAAACATGTATTGATAAAATAATTCAAATTTAAAATATAATAAATAAAATATGTTGACTCTATTAAATTTAAATACAAGATGAATTATTCATACTAACCTTACCAAGTCAATCCAATTTACCTTTAGAATAATCTCTATTTTTAAGTCTTTCAATAATCACTTCATTCTTGTATTCATGAACTTTCCAAAAACTTTTGTTGTTAGTCTTTCCATGATATTTGATTATTTGAATACTTGTAATGATAACAAGTTTTGAAAAATTAAACATCATCCTATATGCCTTAAATTCCTCAAATAACACTTTTTTTATTTTTTTATGATAGTACATATGAATCTAAGTTCATGTAACCACTATGGATCTAGTGTGATAATCTGTGTCTTCTCCATTCATAGCATTTGTGGTTAATTTTTTTGGCTTCTATACAATGACACAAGTAGTAGTTTTTCTCTTATCATTATCCTCAAGTGAAATGACTGTAAAAACATGCCTTGCATTTAAATTATAATAAGTTTGTAATCACATATATGAATAAATAAATATATCACTAATATAACTAAGGATACATTTAAATTATAAATAAATTATACCTAGTTACATAAAATCTTAGATGTGGTCAAAGTCAATTGATGATGCCATTTCATGATCTATCAATTATTGGAGTGAATGGATACACTTTGAAGGTGTTATAGGTCTACAATACTATTTTTCAATATATTATTTTGACTCACATTCATGTCAATGAAATTTCATACAACCTAAACAAAAACATGTTATATCCCTAGTATAAATAGTCCATGAACTATAATTTGATCTTTGAATGGAGTGGAAAACACTTGATCCATGTAGTGTACTTCAATATTCATATAATGCATTATTTGTTTCCTCCATTGACAAAAATGATATTTGAACATGATAATATTTATCTAATCCATGATAAAAAAAACGTCATTACACCAAGTCATAATACTTGCAACATCAATCAAATTAACACCACCCTTATGTTTTCCCTACTCTTTTATAAGGGATCATTTTACATAAGTGTTTATTTCCAAATTCCTAGTGTCTTATTTACTTTTGGTCACCTATTGTTTCGGTTCAGTCATGTGGATTTGATCTTGGCATGTTTATTTCCTTAGCTTTTGACATCAAAAGTGGGTTTGCTTTTAGGATTAGTCACTTTTTAGTGCAGCCAATTTTAGGAGTGTCTGAACTTTATCTTAGTCTCTTGGCAATGAATTGATTCATTTTTATTGGAGACCTCCTTATATTATAAAGACTCAAGAACTTAGCTACTCACCTTTTTACTTAGTCTCACTTTGTCATAAGTGTTTTTTTAAATTTAATTTTGACTCTTTCCTCCATTGGGTTGGTTTCTTAATTAACTAATTTTTGAAGTGTTTGGTCACTAACTTATCATAAGATTTTGCATTGCTTCATAACCTATAATTTTTCTAGCTCTCAGACCTTGTAAATTAGTCATGTACATCATTTTTCATCTATCAAGAATGCCACATGTGATTTGCAATTGATAATAATCAAGTGTCATAACAGTAGAAAACACACTTGGATCAAAACCTTTATTTAACTATTTAATAAAAATTGATTTAAATAATTACAAAATTTAATAACATATTTTAAATATCCATAATTGAATAAATTTAAAAGAGTACACTAATAATAGAGGTAAAATTATAGAAATACCACACACAATTTGATAATGGAGTTCAACATAATGGCCTACATCTCTGGATCCACTCAAAGTGAGGATCACTCCATTAAATTGTCATAAAATAACTTTACAATTTCTTTAGAAGTCTCTAAAATCATATTTACAAGCTTAAATCTATTGAAGAGATACTCTCAAACTATAATTATATAGCATGAGGCCTTTAAAAATCTCTCCAAGTCTCTAAACACCCTTATGCATGCCTTGTCTCCACGAAAAATACATTGAAAAACATGCCTTCAAATAACACATCAACCGCTTTATATAGTGTTTAAACACATGGGTGTAGCAGTGGGATCACTATAATTTTACCCAAAAATGCAAGGTTTGAATTTGTAGCCTTTGGTTCGTGGGTAATGTATATCTTTTTATCCCACATTGGTAAAGTGGGTGTAAATTTATTATTGAAATACCATGAAGTTCATGGTAGATCATGCCTATATGTAGGCATTGGGCATGTCATTTGGTCTCATCATTATAATGGGAATTCATTCGGTGGTGTCATGGAACCTTTGTGGAAAACTTAGTATATGGGTTGTTTGGTTGGCTTATGGATGTAGCATGTTATGGTGGGCTATGAAAACTATGAGAAATTCATGGGCTTCTAATTTCAAACCCATAGTGAATAATTTTATTGTCAATAGGTAATTTGACCATGGATATTATAGTGGTGGCAAGCCACATGGTGGCTTGAGGACTCACCACATGGACCACTCTCCATTTGACACTTGTCAATGTCCAACTAGATGTTCCATTCAAACCAATTTTTTTGCCTATGTCATTTTTGTACTATTTGATCCTCAATGCATGATATCTTGATCATACAAGATCAAAATTAACCCATTTAAATTACATTAAAAAATATCTCATCGAGATTTATGTTGTGTCATCGATCAATCTTTAATTTGATGACTTTATTTTTAGAGCATATATGGATCTACCTGGATCAATCCTCCCCACTAGGAGTTTTTAAACCTCCAAAAGTTAATTAATTGGTAAGGAGGTGAGGGTATTTCTCCCTCAATATTCTATCTTCTATCCATTTGTCCTTATTTAGATATATCCCTTTGAGACCAACATGAAGATACTCAACATCTCCCCTTCGTGAAGTCTGAACCTTCCTGCCAAGAATTATATCTTCCTACAATTTTGTTAGATACTTAAGAGAAAAATCAAAAATAGAAGGAATGGATACACTTTCATCATGATCTACAATCATTGGAGGTTCATAAAATTTTATATTATCCACATTCACAACTAAATAAATATACATATAAAATGGCAAATCCAATCGAAAAGCATTTTTACCAATCTTTTCCATAATCTAGAAAGGACCATACAGGATTGGTTTCAACTTCTTACCTTCACCTATCAACCTTTCATTCATAATGTGAAGCCATATGGAATCACCTATATCAAATTTGTGATCAACATGATGTTTGTCATGTCTTGCTTTGTACTTGATCTTAGACAATCTAGTGTACCTGATGTGTCTTTTCATTGAACTTCTTGGCTTTAGAAGCATCATTACATTCACTAGTAGCTGAATTTTATCCATAACAAACATCTAGGGAATATTTAGGAAAATATTCATAACAAACTTCAAATGGATATTTCATAGTATAAGAATTAAGTTCATGGCTGTAATCATGTTGAATATAGCATAAATGTTCATCCCAAACCTTGGGATGTTTATTGTAATACCCCCTAAGCAAATGTACCACTATGTGGTTCACAACCTTTGTCTGACCATCAGTCTATGGATGAAATGTGTTTCTTTTATTCAAATTGGTGTCCAGTAATTCCCATATTGTTGACCAAAATTCCCCAATAAACCAAGATCCCTATCATAAACAATAGAAGTGGGCAAACCAAAATGAACCCATACATGCTGAAAGAACAAGTGTGTCATACCTTCCCCTATAATCTACTTAGTGCATGGAATAAAAACACATATCTTGTTAAATCTATCCACTACCACATACAAGTAATCATGTTTCCTTCATGACATAGGCAAACCCCCTACAAAGTCCATGGAAATACTTTCCCAGGGACATGTAAGAATAGGTAAGGGAGTGTAAAGTCCCAGTTTCCTGTTACTAGGTTTGCTTGTGGCATAAAAAACACTCCCCTTGATATATTTGGAAATATGTTCCTGCATATAGGGATGGTAACAATACATTCTCAAATGTGAAACCATTTTACCAACTCTAAAATGACTATAAATAAGAGAAGTATGTGCATCCCTAATGATGTGAAACCTTTCATTTTGAGGAATGCAAAGTTTACCCATATAATACAAAAGCCCATTATACACATGATATTCTAATTCTTCTACCTATTTACCACTCATCAAATCTTTGTACACATCCTTAAATTTAGCATCATCAACATAATATTCTTTATAACTTTCATGAGTCAAATAACCATGTTATAAAATAATAGCTGCAACTACCATAGGAGGTCTAGAAATCATGTCAACAACTTTATTCTAAATACATTTCTTATACCTGATTACAAGATGAAATTGTTGTAAGAAACCCATCCAATGGAAATGTATAGACTATTGTATCTTGGTCTATGATTGAAGATACTGGAGGGGCTGATGATCTATATGCATCATTATTTCTTTGCCCATCAAGTAATGTTTCCATTTCTTAACACTTTGAACCAATGTATACAATTCCTTATCATAAGTTGAATAGTTTCTTATTGCACTTATGAATATCTTAGAATGATATCATATTGGCTTCTTTACTTACATCAAGATATCTCCCATAACATAATCACTTGCATCCATCTTGATTTCAAATGGCTAATACAAATTAGGAAGTGCAAAGATAGGAGCAGTACTGATCTTTATCTTTAAAGTGTGGAAGGCCTTATACTGCTTGCCTCCCCACTAAATCACATGTTTAGTAATAGTCAAAGAATACAAGGGTGATGCAATATATGATAAATTAGAAATGAATTTTCTCCAATATTTTACTACACCAATAAAACTTTTAACCTCAGTTACATTATTGGGTTTAGGTCATTTAACTATAACCTCCACTTTTGCAAGATCAATTTTCAACTCACCATGTCCTATAATATAACCCAAGTAAATCAAAGAGGTCTTTCCAAATTCATATTTAGATAATTTCAAATAAATTTTATCCCTTCCCAATGCATCCATGAATTTCCTAATATGAATCACATGATCTTCCCAAGACTGATTGAAGATCAAAATATCATCTAAGTAGACTATAAAAAATCATCAAGGAATGGCCTAAAGACATTATTCAACAAATCATGAATGTATTCAGTGTATTTCACAACCCAAAAGGCATGACAATCCACTCAAACAATCCCTATTTCATCTTAAAAGTAGTTTTCCAAATATCACCATCAGTAATCCTAACTTGATAATAACCACTTTTCAAGTCTAACTTAGTGAAATAAACAACATTTCCTAACTAATCAAGTAAATCATCAATATGACGAAGAGGATAATGATTCTTAATATTATTTTTTTTCAAATCACATAAATAAACACACATTCTCCATGTGCCATCTTTCTTTGGCACCAAAATGATAGGTGAACCAATAGGAGATGTACTAGGCTAAATAACACCCTTTTCCAAAAGTTCCATTACCTAATTTTTTATTTCCTCATTTTCCACCATTGATAACCTGTATATGCCAATGTTAGGGATAGGAGAATCCTATAACAATTTAATTTCATGTTGAACTCCCCTTTTAGGGAGTAACCCTTTGATATCTTGAAACACATCATCATAACTAGAAATGATTTCAACGAATTCATTCTTATGTCTAGGATCACAATTTTCCATAGCCTAGGGATATTATTTTTCCTTAGACTTAATCAACATGAGACAAAATTTCTTTCTTGAATTTAGTAGTCTTTTCATTTGCCCTAATATAACCAAGGAAAGACTTGTCTTAATGTGATGTGCTCTGACTATATATTTAATTCCATCCTCAACAAGCAAGTACTTATTCTCCTCCCTATAAAAGATTGATTTTCTATCATAAAGATAAGGGATTCCTAAAACAATCCTACATATGTCCAGAGGGACTACATCCAGATAAAATTCATCCATGAACTTGGGTGTGATGGTAAATTTCAATCTGTAAGTTTTGGTTAATTGCATCTTTGCATCATCACACACCCAACCAAGTGGATAGGGTTTTATATGGGGATTGGTATGTAAGCCTAACTTTTTAACAATATCTTCATAAATCAAGTTTGCTTGTGATCCATTATCAAATAGAGTGTCAATATTAGTATGTTTTGAAACAACCCTAATGTGGAACAAATCATTTCTTTTCTTATCATCATGAACATATTTTTATTCTGAAGAGGAAGCAACATTAGATGACTTAGTGATATAAATAGAAAGAGAAGAACAATTCTACATACTCATGGCTATGATTTTAGTTTCATCCCCTAAATCTGAACCCAGATCCTAAATCATAGCATTATTTTTCTTTTCCTTCTTCCTAAACCTATTAAAAAGCCTTAACTTAGGATGTAATTTCCAACAATTAGACTCATCATGATTTTTCTTGTAATGATTGAAAAATGGCTTACTCTCTTCTTTATGAATATTAAAACTGGATTTTTGTTACCCTTTCCAAAACTTTGCCCTTTAGAATGCTTAACATCATATTTCTTACTTTTAACTTTAGGAAAAGATTTGTTTTATATGTTTTCCTCTAGCCTCTAAATTAATGGATTTAACACATACTTATCTAAATTATTTGGATTGAGAAAATAATAATATGTTTCAAGTAACTATGCAAACCACCTATATACTTAAGCAATGTTTCCTATGTATAAACATGAATATTCAAAAGTAAATCCATTTTTCGTAAATTCTTTTGTATATTCTTAAATAATTTGGCCTTTAGTTTATCTAAAATATTTCCAATCCATCATATCTTGTTATAGATAGCCTAAAGGATAAAATTTCTTTTTGATTTCATCAACAAATTCACTCCAAGTGGAAATTGAGTTACCTGTGTTAAGCTCATTTTCCTTCAACTTACTCTCCCACTAGATGAGAGTTGTACCTCCCATTTGAAGAGTATCTAGGTAAATTTTAGCATCATCATATACAATCTTATGAACCCTACAATATAGTTCAATTTTTTTTATCTAGTTATAAATCTTTTCTGCATTAATCTCACCATTAAACATCAATAATTCAAACTTAATATCTAGATTTAGTGAAGGAAGAGATTTAATGGATTTTTTGTCTTTACCATCATTAGAAGAGGATGAAGGTTTCTCATAATATTTACCACCTTTGTCATACTCCATCTTAATTCATATTTCATGGTAAATCTCCTTGACCATGTCCTTCATTTCTAAGAAGGATTGTCAAAAATCTCGTTCAGACTCAAAGTCATCTCCCATTTACATAGTACGTCTTGATCTAATATTTGGGTTATAATAAACCAATTATCCTTCATGATACCTATATCTTGACCTTATCAACATACACTAACAATCCACATGGTTAAATACCAAATTTTAGCAACATAATTTGGCTTTGATACTAAAATTCTAATCTGTAATCAATAATAATCAAGTGTCATAATAGCAAAAAACACACTTGAACTGGATCAAAACCTTTATTTAATTATTTAATAAAAATTGATTTAAATAATTATAAAATTTAATAACAAATGTTAAATATCCATAATTGACTGAATTAAAAGAGTACAATAATAATAGAGGTAAAATGACAAAAATACAACACATAATTTGATAACGGAGTTTGGCACAATGGCCTAAATCTTTGGATCTACTCAAAGTGAGGATCACTCCATTATATTGTCACAAAATAGCTTTACAATTTCTTTATAATTATCTCAAATCATCTTTATGTGTATAACTCTATCTAAGATATACTCTCAAACTAGAATTATATGGCTTGAGGCCTTTAAAAATATCTCCAAGTCTCTAAACACCCTTATGAATGCCTTTTCTCCATAGAAAATAAATTGAAAAACATGCCTTCAAATAACACTTCAATCACTTTATATAGTTCTTAAACCCATGAGTCTATCAGTGGGATCATTATCCTTTTACCCAAAAATGCAAGGTTCAAATCCATAGCATTTGGTTTGTGGCTTATGCATATCTTTTTATCCCACATTAGTAAAGTGGGTGTAAATTTAGTATTAAAATACCACAAAGTTCATGGTAGATAATTCCTATATGTAGGCATTGGGCATGCTATTCAGTCTTGGCATTATCATGGGAATTCATGGGGTGGTGACATGGAACCTTTGTGGCAAATTAGTTATGTGGGTTATTTGGTTGTCTTATGGATGTGTCATGTTACAGTGGGCTATAAAAACCATGGGAAATTGGTGGGATTCCAATTTTGAACCCATAGTGAATAATTATATTAACAAAAGGTAATTCAACCATGGATATTATAGTGGTTTCAAGCCATGTGGTGGTTTGAGGACCCACCATGTGGACCACTCTCCATTCAACACTTGTTGATGTCCAACTAGATGTTCCATTCAAACCAATTTTTTTTGCCTGTGTCATTTTTATACTATTTGATCTTTAATGCATGATATTTTGCACATATGGGCTTGAAATCAACCCATTTAAATTATGCCAAAAATATCTCATCGAGATCTATGTTGTGCCATCGATCAATCTACAATTTTATGATTTCATTTTGGGAGTGTATATAGATCCACCTAGATTAGCATGTCATCATCACATTATAGCCTATATTTTCACAAGTTTTTCTAAGGTAAGGAATATAACTTGTATAATTCATGCCAAATTTCATGAGTTCACACACTCTCACACTTGGTATTAATTATTTAGTTGGCATAATGACCAAGGACTATGGTAGTGTAAGATAACTAAATCTTGCCACTTTTCAAACATGTATTTAGTGATGGTGTGGCTTCAAAACATTTTTGAAACTTTTCCTAAGGAAAATTATGAATTTAATCCTTAGTTTCACCCAACATGGTCTTAAATTCTTACCCTCTTTTGAGTGAAAACAAATTTGACATAAATTCTAAGAATTTTGAGGTTGAGAGGTAATCACTACCAGCCACATGGTGCATTTTTTCAAAGTCATAGTTTTTCATGTTTTAAACAAGGTCTTTGTAACAAGGTAGTTTATGGTCATGTAATGAAATCACATGCACCATGTGGGTTGACCTATTAGTATCATCACATAGATCCTATTTCAAAGGGATGGAACCTCTCAACATAAATCTACCTATAACCTTTTATAGTATCATAACATTTTAAAGGTGTAGTATGATGTCCCCCTATGAGATTTTGAATCAATCATAAGGTACCAAGTTTCACCATGGAACTTAATTTGAAGAAAGAGTAAATATTTCACTTAAATGTTCAAATAAATCATGGTAGTGTGACATTATGCCACATAGAATTAAACCCTAAGAAAAGGGACACAATGTCACCTAGATAATAAGGCCCTTGACTCAATTAGCCACATTAGCCTATGAACACCTAGTTAAAATTGGATAGTCATCTTGCCCATCAAATAATTAATCCTTACTAATATTTGACATGTGAATTCATGATCAAAGTTGATGACATCTACCTATCATAACTGTCATGTTCATATAGGTTATATAATAATTTAAAGATAATATCTATCATCTTTGAGATCTCTTTGGAAAATTCTTTTAATCTCAAAAAATCAATGGCATTAAACCATAAATCCATGCAGTAGACTAAATCTAATAGTTTATATTGTAATTTTTCATCTTATCCCATGTACTTTTACATGAATTGGTACATTTCTATATTTAGAGTAATAGGGGAGACTATTCTCATCCATACACCAAAAAAAAATGTGGACCCTTGAGGGATTATTTGTGCCAAGTTTTATTTGCCCATAATGTATATTTCAATAAAAGATGTCAATCTCGTGGTTTATCTTGTGTATATTTCTCAATAACATCCATCAAATTATTATTGGTGGATTTATTTACTCCATTTACTTGTTGTTAATAATTTAAGGAGGACTTGATTATGATTTAATTATCATAGGTCTATTATGTGAATTGAATATACTAGAATGTTATACCATTGTTAAAGATCAGGGAAATGGGGGTACCAAACCTAGTTACTATGTTTTATTCTATACAATTGATGACATTATTTACTCTATAATCATTTGTTACTACAACATCTATCCATCTAGTGCAATAATTAGTATCTATGAGGAAAAAATCATGTCTTGTTGAAGAGTTTTGGTGTATTACCATAATAAAATCAAGGACCCATTAGGTGAAATGCATCCTTCAATGACTAGATACAATAACATAACTCAATATTTGATTCTCTCTTCCCAAATACCTAATACTTATGGAAATTCCTAACATGGTTATGCATACTCCATAGGATTATAGGATAATTATATCTCATCTTCAAAATCTTGTGAGCTATAATGTTACTTGAGATATGTCCAATTGTAATTTTTTAGAGCAAGTTTTCTAGGATATTTTTAGATTCTCCTTTCGAAAAACATCTCAAATAAATACCTTCATAGTTATTTGTTTATAGGACTCCTTTCTTGATTTTTAATGATATGAGGTGAGCCTGAGTGATCATTTCTACTCTATATTTAATTCCATTAGAAAATTACCCATGAGTATATAATGGATTATATGAGTGTACCATTCACAATTAACTACTAATTATCATTAACATATTCAATATTAATACATGGATCAGTTTTAATCATTAGTCGGATGATCCCCTAGCTTCTCACCATCTTGGCTAGCCTAAACTTAAGATCAAATTCATGGAATTTGGCCATCCATTTTCCTCTTATTTCACCTAAATAATTTTAACCAAGTGTGATCTTAATGGATGGATCTTGAACAATAGCTAACATCTTGTTCCTTAAGATATAATGCCTAAATTTTTTGATAGCTTCAATCAAGGTATATATTTATTTTTTAATCATTTATTATTTTAATTCAACATCCTTAAAATTGGTACTCATTAAGGAAATGGGATGTTTATTGTCTTTTATCTTTTATGTAAGTACTACAACAATGTTATGTTTCAAAGTAAATGTGTAAAGATAGAAATCCATACTAAATTCTAGACTAATCAGAACTACATCTTGAGTACTAGTAGCCTTAATGTCATGGAAAGATTTTTAGGATTCTATCATCCATTCAATTTTTTCATCCCTTTTTAACATCATATTTAATGGCTTGATAATATTGACAGATATAGAAATGAATTTCCTTACAAAGTTAATTTTTCCAAGGGACTTTAGTTCTTTTTTATTGTTGGGTGGGTTCATCCTGGAGATGTCCGAGACAAATTTTGGATCAATGGAAATCTTGTCCTTGGTAATTATATGACCCAATAACTTCTTTTTAGTAACACCAAAGATAATTTTTTTTGGATTTATAGAGACTCCACACCTTTTGCATCTATCAAAGACTCTCTATAGATGATATATATGGTCATTTCTATTTTTTTTAAATAGTGTGAGGTCATCCATGATGATATACTTCCTTACCAATACTTTAAAGTAATAATACATCACCCTTTAGAATGTTAATCCTACATTGCTTAGGTTGAATGACATCCTTTTCTATGGAAAAGTCCCCCACTTGGTGGTGAAGGAAGTCTTCATCTTGTCTTCTGGTTTGATCAATACCTAATTATAGCCCAAGAATCCCTAAAATAATCACATTATTTTAGACCCACTCACCATTTGGATTACCTAAACCAAAGAAGGTAAGGGGTAATTATATTTATTTGAGGCTCTCTTTAGGTTTGTAAATCAACATAGAGTTTTATTTATTTGTTTTTAGTTTTGATAGGAACAAGATTAGCCACCTAAGTTGAGTGTATAATTTGGAAAAAAATTGGCATCCAGTAGCTTTTCTAAGTTTATTTATATACGAAGTTCTATGATTGGGTTCACTGGCATCTATCTTTTCCTAGAAGGCTTGTGTTATGTCTTTATGGGAATGGTATGAGTGATCAACCTAGGGTCAAAAACCTTTATATCATCATAATTATATGCAATGACATCTTTGTATTCCATAAGTAACTTGTTTAGTCTTTGATTTTTACTCTCTGTGTAACTCAAACCTATATTCACAAATTATGGATGTTGAAGAGTTCCTAGATTCTCATTGATGTACTCAAATCCATTGTATTTTATCTATTTTTATTTTTAAACCTGAGGATCCACATCAAAAGCATGTTCTAAAGAGACCATGCTTAATAGGATGTAATTTTCTTTTAGTTATAGGACACCATATTATCTCATGTATTCAATATTAATTGGTTAGACATCTCTTTCATCAATTATCTAGGCTTCAATAGATCCATAATTATGAAAAAAATTCATAATCTACTGATCATATTCAAACACTTAAAATTTATCCATGTTTTATAGGATAGAAGGACATGGAACCAGTTCTATTGATAATTTCTACATTTTTTACTCTTAGAGTGGTGCCAAAATAACTTCTAAGGTTGTTAGTGAATCTAATGTCTATTTTTTCTCCCTTAGGATGGATTTGATGTTAAATTTCTTAAAGGATTGAAATAGGTCCCAAGATCAATTTTTATACTTATTCAAGTAAGTATGTTTACACAAAGATTTATTTCTAATCTAGCTATTAACCAATTCAAAGTCATTGAAGATTTTTAGCCTTTTGACATTGTGCTTTAATGTGAACTTTAATCCTTTAAGTAGAGATTCATAATCAACTCTATTATTGGTGTAGGGAAACTAAAACCTATAAGCAACTAGGTATTGATTTCTTTCTAGCTCTGTGAGGACCATGACAATACTAGATCCTTGATTTGATCTAGCTCTATCAAAGTGAAGGGTCCATCATTGAGAAGTACATTCAAATTATTTTTCATGAATATCATTCTTCTATTTAGTGTTAAAAGTGTATATAGCTCCATGAAAAGATAAAAAGTATACCATTTCATTCATGGAATTTTACTAAGTGATCAAATATTTCATCTTTGGTTCATGTTCTACTCAAATTTGGTTAGGTAATCCATTCTAGGAAAGCCATATATGTGATAAATTGGTGTCCATATATGCATTGAGAATTTTGGACCTATTTGACTCATTAATAGACTGTATGCTTATAGAATGTCAATGACCAAGATATAATTGGTCTACTACACATGTGGTTTATATGCTTATGTTTGTTAATTCATTGACATATGACACCAAAAATTTTCCGAATTGAATAACCGATATCTTTAAATTTTTAGGAGTCAAACCTAATTTATAGTAAAATTTTGTCGATGTCACATTGGCTAACACATATAATTCAAAAAAATAATTATATACATTATTTTTTAACATTCTGATAGCCATTACAAAAGGTGGTACTTTTGGCTTATCTTTATATGCCATCACATTTATGCATGTAGCCTTTGATTTATTAAAATAAGGTCTTAAAGTTAAGGCTTTGTGCAACATCTCTCATTGTTTAGTGATCGAGGATAGCTCTTATAAGATGATTTTAACCTTTATTTTCTTTATATCCTTAATAATGTTGTATCCTCTTTGTTAGGGGGTTATACAGTTTGAAATTCCTTGTCTCATCTAGGAGGTGGGTGATTGTTGTTAGCATTTAGATTTGGAGAATTAGTAACATTATTATTTTCATGAATTGAATTAGTCATATGTTTTTTACTCCTTAGATTATAATTATTACTTGCTTGTTGATACTGCTAGAAAGGATGGATCTCATTTGTGTTATCTTCTAGTTCATTCTCATCTTCCTCTAGGAATGGAGAATCATAGGTATCAAATACACTGGTATTTCTTGGATATATTGACCGACTAGAAGAAGAGGGTTCTTATTGATTTATAGAGAATTATTTCTTATCCATCTCCATCTAAAATACTTTGAAGGTTTTATAGAACTCGATGCAGTCTAGCTCATGATGATATGCAATATTACACACACAACACTAGTTAAGAAGGAATGACTACATTATGTTCATCTATGGTCCTATATTGGGTGGGACTTGTTGTTATTTAGTATTTACAAACCTATTTTAATCTATGTTTTACCTTTGGAACCTGAGGTTTTGATTGGTGTTATACCTAACAATTTTCTTTGTGTGATTCTGCATGTTTACAAATTAATTACTCAATTTATGTACAATATTTTAGATTGATTCCAAATATACCTTTATGTAAATAAAATTATTACTATATGTATTGGTTGTATTGACTTGGACCAAGGTATGAATTTGGATTTATTGGTTAGACACAAGTTTTGAATTTTTCAAGAAATCAAGGTGCTAATTAGGTGGAGCATGGGTTATAGGCACTAGGTTTTACACTTAGGTATGGTTATGAGACACAATATTCTAATTTGCATTCATATTCATATTTGCATTCTTATATATATATATATATATATATATATATATATCAAGAGATAACATTTCATTATGTTGGTAAGCATTTTCAATCTTATTGTACATTTTTTGAAATATAGCATTGAAGGCTCAGATCAATTCATTGGGTTCCCACTTCATGCTAGTGAAATGTTTTTTTTTTAAAACATGCACTAGTGACTTGACCAAATTGTGTCAAAAAGGTATCCTAAAAATTAGTCTAGGGTGTAACAAAACCCTTTAGGATATTAAAACCCTAGTCATAGGTTACATATTATAATGTGAAATGGAATAGTTTGAAAGCCACATCTTCATAGGTTACATTAAAGATTCTGAAAGTAGTTTTAAAGGCCTTGATATGTTATTTTGTGATCCTTCCTCTTAAAGGAGAAAAATATGGTAGATACTTCTTATGGATTCTATGTAGGTCATGGACATCTCTAGAAACATTTATGGTTGAGCCTCTTAACTAGGTTGGAGCCTATGGAGGAACTTGTTCTTGTTGTTATTCTTAGTCCATTAGGATTAATGGAATACAAGGTTGTTTTCCTAGAGATAATTATTGGGATCAGGGATCTCTCCTAAATCCTTTTTTAAACTTAAATTTCCTATATATTTACAAAGGCACCAATATTAGGTAATTATCTTAGGTATACCTTATTAACCTTGTAGGTGCTTCCAGTGAAATTCTAACTGTTCTTTCAAACATAATAGAGGTAGAGGTTCAAGCCCACTTTCTATCACTATATTAAGTTCCCATTAATGTGGGTTTTATGTACACACCAATAAACTTAGGAGGTAGCCTATAACATTTTAATATCATTCAAATATTTCACTCCAAGGAAGGGTATTTAGTTTTATAACAACCTATTGGTGGAATAACGATGAGTGATATAGATTATTTACCATGGGTGAAGTGGCTATGGGTGAAGATGAATCTACTTATAATGGTTGGAAGTATGATGGTTTTAACTAAGGTGGGTAGTTTTTTTAAAAAAAATAAGGCAGGGTAAAGCAAAAAATAGGCCTATGGATAATGAGAGATAAAGCCTTTCAAAACCAAAACTTGAACTAAGGTAGGACAAGAGATCAAGGATTGATATTTTATACAAGCTACTGTAACATACCAAAAATAAAATGCAATGAAGAGTTATATGGAAAAATAATAAAACATGCTTAAATATACATAATCAAAGGTTGTTGAGTTATTAGATTGTTATTTTACATCTACGAGAGGGATTAGAGTTAACATGCAAAAGGTATTCAAATAAACTATAGCTTAAAATGAAAGATTGTATTTAAAAGATAACTCATAAAAAATGATTATAAATAAGATACCAGAATGATGGACCATCCCAAATAATCCTTATATATATAATAACCCATATTTACACACAAAAACCAATTCAAATAGAACCTTTCAGAATTTCCTACTAATATTAGCATCCAAAAATTCTCCTTTCTTTAGGACTAGGAGGTCACAAATATAT
Source organism: Torreya grandis (assembly GCA_037957365.1). Lineage (NCBI taxonomy): Eukaryota > Viridiplantae > Streptophyta > Pinopsida > Cupressales > Taxaceae > Torreya > Torreya grandis. The sequence continues at coordinate 797,904 of JARHVA010005068.1, read as the reverse complement.
ATATATAGTCTTTGGATATAGAAGGCCTCATTTATTCAAATATTTGTCTAAAATTACAAGTATAAAATATAGTAATGTGTTAAAAATCATTCAAAATATGCATATACCATGATAATATGAAGAATAGGTCTTCACCTAAAAAGTATAATATGCATGGAAAGTTGCACATACATAGTTATTTTTAGATCAGGGTGCTGATGTGGCACCATTGACTAAATATTTCAGTAGAGTAACTATATTATTAATTAAGGTAACTATTGGAGGTCCTTTTGGAATCAAAACTATGTGTTTTGAAGTTTGTGAGACTTTGAATCCAAAAAACTAAGAGCTTTATGAAGCTAGGGTAGTACTCATAATTGGTTGCAAACATGTAACTAACCCCAAAGCTACTTTTATGGATATTA
>JARHVA010005068.1:760000-795000 GCA_037957365.1 Torreya grandis | reverse complement strand
TCCTCAAGATATTCTTCTATAATTGAAAGACCAAGTGATGGCCTTTCTTCCAGTTGCTTGCCTTTGGAGGAAGTGGGAAATCCTTATGTTTCCTCTGGTAAGTAAATATAAGTGAGTGGAAGGTGGATGAGATGGTAGAACAATTGAAGAAACAAGGTTTGTAGAAGGTATGATTGGAGGTGGTGGTGAAGAAATCGTAGGTGTGACATTGGTGGTGGTAAAAGGTAGTAAACTTTCCATAAGAGACATAGGATATTTAGGAGAATCTAGAACAATTGGAATGGATGGGAAAGTAGTCTATAGAAACTTAGGGAGACTCACTTTAGTGGTTGTGGTAAGGGATGGCAAAGGTGTCATCATAAAATATATCATCATCTATTTCCTTGAAGAGATGGAGGTTTATCCCTTATATTATCCTTTAGAAAACATGAATATTAGTTACTACTAATATAGAAGGGGTTTGAGGACCTGGAAGGCCACTCAAAATTTCCCTCCTAATTTTAGGGTCTAACTCCCTTTGGATGTATATTTATATTGGTTTTTCATATGTTGGATCTTATAAAGGGGAGGGAGGTTGATCATGTGACTGAGTATTTATTGGTTGGTCTCAACAACATTGATGGCTCCATGAAGTTTGTGCCTTTTCCTCAATCACCTCAGGATCATATTCAAGGGTTTGAGCCAAAGTCATAATTATTGGCTTGTTCCTCATCCTCATCCTCATCCACACTTTAGTATAATCCAATATATTTAATAATATGACATCATGATCAAACTCCCAATGACCATGTGAAACATGTACTTTTTTATTTTCCTTAATATATAGGAGGTATATCCTTACCTTGTTTGTGGGGTCCCACTTCCTGAAAGGTGCCACCTATAAATTATATTGAATCATATCCTTTACAACATAATTTAATGTGACATGATCACATATTGATGCAGCCCAATGATGAAAGGGGCCTCAAAATATTATGTAAGATGTATTTGACCTAATTATTAATGTTGTATTGTGCTCAAGCCAAACATTGGTAAAGACTTGATTATAGACAATTTTTGTGCCTAGAAATATAAGATACCTTTCAAATTCCCTCCATGAAATATAAGAAAAAACAATATTAAAATTAATAACATGTATAATATCCCAATAATATTTACATTAACAAAAAAACATTAAATAGGTTGATGCATGGCATTACCTCTTGTTTTTCAGCTACTTAGTGGAGGCCTTATGGTCTGATGGGTAGTTGATTGTCTATGTATCATTTATATTACGGGGATATTTATTCTTAAGAAGATTATGGCCTTACATATTATACCTCCTCCTCCTAGAGTTTAGATTAATGTATAAATTTTAAGTCCACTGTGTTTTTCTCAAACACGATATCCATGTACTTGCACCCCCTATAAATGAGTACTTGTAGAGACCTATGGGTTTGATCAAGAAGATGAGGGAGCCATAGTTGAGGTGGCACAAATTGAAGGACCATAGATAAGTTAGGAAGGGAAGGGAAAAGAAGTGGCATTGTAATTGGTCCCTGTCACACAAAAGAAGAGGGAAGCTAAGTTGGCCCTTGTCTCTAGGTCCTCCAAAATACCAAAGGTGACATGGACCCATCCCACTAGTGAAGTAAATCTATTTAGTGATGAGCTCCCCATACATGGACCTATCATTCTTGACTAGTTCATATATGGGAAAATTCAAAAGGTTCCTTCCCAATCATACTCACTAGTAATTACCAACTCTACAAGTGAAGATCCCCTTGACAATGTCAAAACCTAGATCAGGGAGCTCATGAAGGAGAAACAAGAAAGAATAATTATTGAAGTAGACAAAGAAAGTGGCAAGAAAATAAAATATCTAGAAGCATAAAGTAGAACTAGGATTGAAACCCTAGAGAGATCCAAATCCTCTGAACTAGTGACCACTGTCATGTATAATCTAGATATAATAGGATATGAAAGGATGACAACCAAAAAAACTACCATTGGTACTGAGGAGCTCACCTTTCAAAAGGTAGAACCTTTTGTAGGCCTAACTCCTATACAAGGGTAGGTAGTAGGAGATCATCCCATCCATCAAGAGGATGTGGAAAGTTTGGTAGTGTCCCAATTCATAGTGACCTTTGGTGTAATCTAGGGCATGTTGTAGAGGATCACTAATCTATAAAAGGAGAAGAAAGACTTGGAAGCACAGGTTACATTTTCAGTCCTTGAGGATATAATAAAACTATTAAATAAGCCTTTCTTTGACACATTTAAAGGGTTGAAGGCCTTGAAGCTCAGATCAAATACCTTGACCCATAAAATTAGAAAGTTAGAGGCATCAATCACTCAATGTAATAACTTTAGAGATTAGGAAACTGAATTGATTAATGTCTATCACACCAAACAGGTCCAAGGTGTTAAGATCATCAAGTTGAAGAATTTGCATTCCCTCCTAGGAGTCATTAAAGATAGCATATTGGACCTAAAAAACTCGTATGACATTGTCAATAGCTTCATGGAGGAGGACAAAGGCTTGATAGTAAGAATGGAGAAGATCTTAAAGGCACTATTGGTAAGCCCTTCTAAGATCAATGTTGTAGGCATGATGGATGATGAGAATTTCAAGCAAAGGGTCAAAACCTTCATCTAGAACATTAAAAACAACCAAGGCAAGCCTATTAAGGATAATCAGAATGTAACTAATACCATCATTACATCAAGGAAGTAGATTTCAGAGGCCCAATGCATTTAGGAACTTAAAGATAAGAGTGACAAAGAATTTAACACATTGACAGGTTAAAAAGAAGATTGTCTAATGAAACCTATAGTATATTTTGAGATAATTAGAGAAAAATATACTAAGGTGAAGAACATCCTCAAGCATAAACCCAATGGACCCAACAATGTAACATAAAAGAATATTCTTTTGTAATATATATGCTAGTTTGTTAGCATATATTAGTCTTTTTGTCAAAGTTGGCGTAAGAAAGTCTTTTGCATTGTAATCTTTGTATTAAGTACAACTATCCTTATCATACCATAGATGTTTTGAGAAGATAACCAGTATACCACTTATATTTACTATAAATAGGAAAAGGTTACCATTTTGTAAAGGGAGAGACTCTGAGAAATTTGTATACAAAAGAGCATTTAATACAACTAAGGAATTCTGAAAAGATTGTCTGAATAGTTTGTTGAAAGCCAATGTTGTTTCTCAATTGCATGTTGTTGTCTTAAATTTGAATGGTTATGTACATTTTGAGATACATTATATATCATATGGATGTTAATTTGTGTTAATTCTAGATTAATTGAAAACATATTAGGTATACTTTATTTTATTTGCTCTGCATTTAGATGTGTATATGATATTTAGGTTACAGTAGTAAACATTTAAAGTAAACTTGGTTCTTATTTATGGTTTATATATCTTCTTTGATGCTTGCCTATTTTGCAATGTAATATGAGTTTATAATATTTTACACCATAAATTGGTTCATGCATTCTCAAACTAATTATAACTTTGTCATAATATTTGAGATAGGAATTTGTAATCACGCTTTCTTTTCTATCTTACCCTTCCTTTTTCTATTTTTTTAAATCAAAACTCACCTAAATTAAGGATAATTATTAATATCCATTTAGATTAACTTATTGGCTTGAATTATCAAAAAGATCTAGACCATGATGGCTCCCAACCACCAAATTAATTAAATATTGTGGATAATTCCCATACTCTACTTCTATTCCACCACAAACATCATATAATTGTCAAAAACTACAACTCATGCCTTAGATTCTTTGAATCCTTAAATGATAAGTGTTCATCAACACTAAAGAGTACCTATGGGGTAATTAGAAGCATCAATAGGGAGGCTCCTACTGGTGTTAGAAGGAGGGAATGCTTGATGAATTAAAGCAATTCCCATATTAAATTTAAAGGATTCTTAACCCTTATGAGTGATTCTTCACTATAAGTGCAAAGATCCTTGATCTAGGTGGTTTCTCACATATCTTTTTTCTTTGTCAAGAAAAGATCTTAGTTCTCTATAAGGAAATAGTTAAATTATGGTAAAGATATCTTCAATATATAAGAATTCATAGTATTCGAAATTAGAGTGGTTTATTTTGGTTGAAGATTGACAATTTTTGGTGAATCTTGAGTTCATTTGAGTCACAGGTTGTAAATAATGGCCATCTTTGCATAATTCAACACATCTTTGAGCTTACTTAGTCAAATATCAGTGTCCTTTGTCCCTTTATGAGCAAATATTCAACAAAATAGGCTTAGTATGTAGGTTGATTGTAGTTCATTATGAATTATAAATTATTACAACATATTTTAAATAGGATCCTTAATCTTCAAGCGAGAATTGCAGAGAATCAGGACCAGATCACATTCAGAGATAAGAGAGCCCTTAATCAAGCTGGAAACCCATAGAAGAACCAATAAAGATAGAGAAAAACATAGGCATTCTAAGTCTATACCATATTCAACCTTACAAGGGGTTCTTACATTCAATTTTCATCTAGATATGACATGGCTTGGAAGTTACCCCATTGATGTGCTAGGTTTAGTTCATGACTTGCCTCATAATCCTAAAAATTACTTGCCGGTATTTAGCCCAACTAGTGTTGAGACTATAGAATAACATATTAAGTCTTTCGAGGCTGCATTAAGGTTATTAAATATCATCCATGAAGATGTAGCTTATATATTACTTCCTTTTACCTTCAAAGATGTTACATATGAATGGTTCTTCAATTTTTTTGATAATTGTATTACCTCATGGAATAATTTTGACACTATCTTTATTGATCAATTTGGGAACATCATAATCCCCTATGTCATTTATCACCAATTTAATACCATTAAGAGAGATGAAAATGAGGCCATTAGATCCTTTAATGCTAGGTTCCAAAAGATGTTTGGTCAAACAATATATCCATACAAACCTAATAAGTCTTTAGACCTAGATGTTTACAAAGATGCAGTAGACCCCATGACCTCTATGTTTCTAAAAAGAGCTTTCCTAGCTATCACCACATTAGCCCAAGCTTATTCTAAAGTAATGGTTATTAGTGACCAAATTACACCTCAAGGGAAGATGGCTTACTCTATCCCAAATGTTAATATTCATATGCTTGCATTAAACCTTTTCCCAAACAATAACCAAAATGATCCAGCATTAAACCAGCTTCTTGCTCTGAATGTATTACCTACTAGCCATGCTACCCATAATTAGAACATAAGTTTATTGAGTCATCAAATTACTAATGTATTTCACAGTAATGACCAAAAGGCTTTAGTATTAGTCAATGGTACTAACAATAACCAAGACCAAAATTCTGAGACCCCAAAGAAAGAGAATGAATCTATACTAATGATGGTCCAAAAGCTTAACATAGATTTCTTGTAATTACAAAAGCAATTTGGAAATGATAATGACAAATTCGAGAGGAACATCACCTTCCAAAAGTTTAACAAGTCTAGAAATATATTTTAGAATGATAGTTTCTATAATAATAAAGCCAATGATCCTTCCTCTAGCAAGAAGACCATGGACATTAATCTCACTGATATTGCCTTACCAGACTATTGTAGGGTACATGATACCTATAAACATGGTGAGATTGATTGCATTGAGTTCTGTAAAGCCTTTAAAGCTTTCCAAGAAGAGCTTGACACATTTGAAGTAGTAATAAATAGAGATACTACTATAAGTCTTTTTGGATCCCAACCATTTGACCAAGTGCACATGGTAGAGACATTTTAATTCCCTTTCCAAGAGGATAGTGAGCTGGAGAATATCCCTAAAGAGATTTGAGCATTTCATAAATTCTTGAAGACATACCCTTTGATAAATAGAGAAAAAAGTAGCCATTGACTACTTCCACTCCCCCTAACAATTATAGGACTCCTCATGACACTACATCAAGGAATAATCCTAAACCACCTAAGGGTAGTTCTTCCAAATCTACTATTGAAACTTCATGTAAAATTGGTTACAACATTGTGGAAGATATGAAAAAGATCAAAGCTAATATTACTCTACTTGAGCTAACTCAGATTATAGAAAAAAGAGATTTACTCCTAGAATCCTTATCCAAGAAACTTGGCAAGCTTCCTAAGAGTGATAGTGCAAATGTGATTATTCAAGTAACCAAAGTAGAGTCCCTACCCTTCTTGATTAAAATTAAGATATTTGGAAATAATGTCCATAATTTCCTTTTAGATTCTAGAGCATCATCCAACATCATTCCTATTGGGATATGTGAATAACTTGGGTTGACCCCAATCAATTCTGATAGAATGTTCACATAATTAGAAAAGTCAAGATTCAAAGTCATTAGGGAGTTATTGAATGTATACATGAAGATAGATAATGAACCAAGGGTTCAAAATTTTTGACATAAAAGTGGTGGATATTCCCAGTGCTTATGAATTGCTCTTGAGTAGAGAATGGACTAAGGCCTTGAATGGATACATGTCTACTAACTATTCCCACTTATGGTTGCCTTGAAAAGGTGTGCCAAATTAAATAAGGGTAGAAAGAGAATAAAATATGAGGCACCTAATAACAAAATATAGTGTTGTTAATGAAAAGGTAAACTTCCTTGACTTTGATCTAGGATTTTTCACTTTAGAGACTAAAAAAGAGCCTAGTTCCAAAGACCCTCCTCCTATACTTGTCCTATGGAAGTTGTATGTTGATGGTGTCTGGTGAAAATTATGATTTGGGGTTGGTATTATATTGATATACCTTGAATAAAAATAATATCATGTATCCTATATGTTATAATTCCCATGCACTAATAATTTGGCTGAGTATGAAGCTCTCATTCTAGGATTTCAACTTGTTATTATGAATAAGGTTAGGGAACTCCTTTTTTATGGGGATTCTAAACTAGTGGTGAATCAAGTAAGGACAAAGTAATAATTTAAGCTATCTTACCTTAAAAGGTACAAGTTCAGAGTATGTGACTTAATGGAATATTTTAATGCTTTCAGCATCATGTCTATCCCTAGGGAAGAAAATAAAGCTACTGATGAGATAGCCTCTATTGTAGCTAACCTTATGCCCAATAATGATTCCCCTAACCTCAGTATTAAGTTAGTGCCATGCCCCTCAATCATAGATAATGTGAATCATTTCCAAGTCTTTAATTATGATCGATAAATTTTATATTTCTTGACCAATTATTGGGCCTTTGAAGCTCACATCATTAGTGAAGCTGATGAAATTTCTTCTGAAGAAGATCTTAATGGTAAAATCATCCAATTGAATGACAATAATATACCTAAAGGGATGGTTTCATTAGAGAGGTTATTTGATCATGGTAAGATTCTTGAAACATCTAAGGTGCCCAATTTAAATGGTGAGGACTATCATGTAGTAGATCTTAGATCACTTGATCAACCCTGGAAAGTAAACATAGGAAAGGCTTGCACTGAAATGGAAAATAGAAAGGCTAGGGAGTTGCTTACAAAGTATAAAAAAGTAATTTCCTAGTCTTATGAAGATCAAAAAATATTTGATCCAAGGGTTATTAATCATACTATACCTCTCAAGGAGAGTTACAAACCCTTTAGAAAGAAACAAAGGCTAGTCAACACTATCTTAGAACCCATGATCTTTAAAGAGGTCAAGAATCTATTGGATGCAAGGATTGTGTTTCCTATTAGGCACTCCACTTGGGTTACTAACCTAGTCCTAGTCAAAAATAAGAATGGGGAAATAAGATTGTGCATAGACTTTAGAAATCTAAATAGAGCATCTAAAAGGACAATTACCCCCTACCTTCTCTTGAATAAGTCATCTAGGTTTTCTTAGGATCAACCATGATGTCCTTTTTAGATGGTTTTTCTAGATACAACCAAGTGCTTGTTGTTCAGGAAGATAGGATGAAGCCAACTTTCACAACCAAGTAGGGAACATATGCTTATAAAATAATGCCATTTGGATTGATTAATATAGGAGCTACCTTTCAGAGGGATATGGACAATGCTTTCTAAGGTCTAGTGGGAAAATGCATCATCATATATATGGATGATCTTATAGTTTTCTCCAAGAATAGAGAGGACCATTTCATGCACCTAAAGTAAGTTTTTAAAAGGTGCAAAAAGTAAGGTATATATCTCAACACTAAGAAAACTATCTTCTATGTCATTAAAGGAAAGTTATTAGGGAATATCATCACCAAAAAAGGGATTTCCATAGACCTTGAGAGAGAGGAAGCCATTTCCAAGATTGATCTACCCAACAACCGAAAGGAATTGAAGTCATTCTTTAGTAAATTTAACTTTGTGAGGAAGTTCATCTCAGGCTTTACTAAGATTGTCAAACCTCTAAATGATATGCTTAAGAAAGATGTTAAAATTTCTTGGGATGAAGAATCCAAGAAAAATTTTGTTGACATCAAAAAGGCATTCAGTCAAGCCCCAGTTTTGATAAGTCCTGACTTCCCAAAGGACTTTTACTTGTATTCATTTTCTTCTAATCACACCATAGCTGCAGTCCTAACTCAAAAGGTGGATGAAAATGACCACCCTATAGCCTTCATGAGAAATAATTTAAAAAATGTAGAGGTAAACTATTCCCTAGCAAGTAAACATAGGATTGGCAAGTAAACAATGCTATATAATACATCTTCCAATGAATGGTATGACTATTTAATACATCTTCTCATCAAAGGTAGTTATCTCCTAGGAATCACTAGAGAACAAAGGAGATACTTAAGGCTCAAAGCATCTCATTACCTCATCAAATATGGAGTCCTTTATATGAATAATTTTGGAGGGATATACTTAATATGTGTGTCTAAAGAAGTTAGGTAGTGGTCATCCTTTAGGGAAAACCACAACCCACAAGATTCTTAGGGATGGGTACTATTGGCCCACCATTTTCAAGGATTCTCACAAACATGTGAGAGAGTGCCATTCATGCTATATTTTTAGCATAAAAGAGCCAAAGGCAGTCATGCCTTTACAACCTATGATGGTAGACAAACCTTTTTCATAATGGGGATTAGACTTTGTAGGAGTTATTAATCATAATTCCTCTAAAGGTCATAAGTATGTCCTAAATACTATAGATTATTGCACAAGGTGGACTAAATCTATAGCAACCAAACAATGTAGGATAGAGGAATTGATCAACTTCTTGGAAGAAAATATTTGCACCAAATTTGGAACCCTAGTTTCCTTAGTTGTGACAATGTATCTACATTCATATCCATTGAAATGACTGAATGGGATTATGATAATGGAATATATTTGAATTTTGAGTCTAATCATTATCCTGAAGGAAATGGAGTTTCAAAATATACCAACAAGAATCTTATGAACACCATCAAAAAGTCTATTACAAACAAGCCTAAAACATGGCATAAGCTCCTTAAGTATGCATTATGGGCTGATAAAATAAGGATCAAGTAGGAGCTCAAGGCTTCACCATTTGTGTTGGTGTATGGTTAGGAACCTATCCTACCCATCACCCTCAAATTGCCTACATTCACATTCATGTAAGAATACATGGAGGAAAGCCAAGAGATTGCTAATTCTAGGATATTGGACATCATTCAGATGGAAGATGCTAGAAAAAAGGCATTTATAGACATTATTAGACATCAAGTAACTATAAAAAGAGGGTGTGAAAAAAGGTCCAAGGTGAAGGTATTCAAATAGGGAGACCTGGTCCTCCTTTGGGACAAGGAATTAGAACCTAAGGGAAAGCATAATAAGTTTGTACCATTATGGATTGGCCCATACCAAATTGTAGAGACCTTGGGAAATGACTCTTTCAAGTTGAAAGACCCTCAAGGATCAAAATTTGAATTTCCCACCAATGGGAAATACCTAAAGCATTACTTTGTTACCACTCCACTAGGGGTCTTTATGGAATAACATCTATAAGATTGCTTGGAGTTAAAGTAGGTAGGCTAGTTAGTTTCCTTTCTTGTTTTCTTTTCCTGCTTGTCTTGTATATATTTATTTTATTATGTTTTTTTGTGTTTTGTTGTCTATTTATTTTTAATTTGGTTCTTTCTACTTGGTTGTGCTCCTTTTTTTAATAAAGTCTCATAGACTGTCCTTGCTTAGAATTGCTCAAAGTTCAAGTATTTCAAGTGAGGGCAAGGATCCTGCACAAGATGACCTAAGGATGTAATATAGCATTGTTTTACAATATAGAGAGTTTCAAAAGACTCACATGGAAGTCAATTACCACCCCCAATGAACCCAATACATTACCTAAGACCAAAGCTTTGTTGTAAGAAGAATCATGTATGTGGAAGGAGAGTTCAATAGGTAAGGCATATGCATGATTGAACTTAAAACACATCCTTGTGTGAGATTAAGGTTTGAACTAAAGATGATTATCCTAGGGCCAAAACATTTGACCAAATCTTTAAACTTGGATATCCTGGCTCCCAACCTTTATTAAAAAACAAAAAGAACACAAAAGGGGACTTAATGCTAAATCAAAAGATTCAAAGTCAAAGGTGATTTAGGAAACCTCCACTAGGGCTATGGATGCCTAACTGGTAGTGGAGAAAGGCCATGAGTGAATCCAAATGTATCTCTATCAGGGCTATGGATTCCTAGCTAGCAATAGAGAAATGCCCAAGCCTCCCCTAAACTAAGAGCAATTATTCCTAAAAGAATATCTAAATATTACTCAAAGTCAAATGCAATAGTCAAAAGATATGAACTTGGATGTTGTTCCCTAAAATATCATGACAAACAATAAGTGGAATAAAATCACACACATATCATGTTTAGGCTCTAACACGAGGATTTAAATTCTGCACATTTGAAGCTTATTCCAACAATGAAATGACCTAAGTGATGATATGTGTATCAAGGGAGATAAAAGAATTATGTGTTGGTTTAAACCAGAGTTTCTAGGCTCTAACATATTTCTATGTTTCCCCTATAAGTCACCATTTTTTTTGGGACCAACATACCCCATTTTTCTACTTTGCTAAATAGGGACTCTTGTAAATGTTTCAAAACATTTGTATCCTAGTTTGGCTTTCATGAGGTTATTCTCTTATACTTTTCAGATCATCCAATTGAAAAGGGATAGGTCCTTAAGTGTTTAATTATGTTTTATGAGATAAAACTACTAATTATTACCCTTAGATGGCTAAGTGTAGGTTTAATGGAGGAAGGTAGGGTTCCTGATAAAAAAAACCCTAAAGGTTCAAATTCAAATTTTTGTGAGATAAAATTTAATGAGAATTGGTCCTTTTAAAAAGACCCTAAGTTAAATTTTACATTAAGTCTCAATTATGTTTTTAAACATGCCCAAACCTTGACATAAAATTATACTTAAGTCCCCTTTTATGTTCCTTCCCCCTTTTAAAGACCTCCTAACCTCATTAAATGTTATGTCCATAAACCCCTCTTCATCCTAGACTTAGACCTTATCAATGTTTAGCCTAAGTTTTAATCCTAAAATATCTTGCTGTTAGTTCAACATAGATGATGCCTCAAGGATCCTAAACTTTAGTCTAAATCACTAAATGTATCATGCTCTAATTAAATGTTTTAACTTGGATGTAGATGTAATGGTCTTTGCTTCCCCAGAGCCTCTATCTAATGACACAAGATCATCCTAGGATGAACTATGTAATAAACCCTATTCATAATAAATTTTTTTATGGAATTTACTTTGATGACCTCACTTCCATCATGTGATATTCATGACGACATCTTTGACATTAGTGAGGCCTTCAAAATAAACTCCATCCAAAATTTTATCCTTAGTCCAAAAGGGGACCCTCTAAACATTTAAAATTTAGGCGTATCACATTAAAACTTAGATCATAGGGGTTTTTAATGCTAAACCCTCAGCTTAAGACTATGTGCATCATAGACTAACTTAATGTTCATGCATCTTATAGGATCATACTATCCACACTCACCTAACGATCTTGATCCAATAGTGTGAAATCAAAGAGTCCCAAATTTGGGCCAATTAGAGAAGATCTCTCAAATCACAATTAATAGTTTGTGTTTATCTCCTAGCTTGATCTAATGGACTGTATTGACCTTGAACTCTTGAGAGTACCAAGAATGTGATGCATGGCATGTTGTCATTCAAACAAAAGAGCCTTGTAAGATTAAATTTGATAGTCATGCTCCCATAATTTGATGTTCATGATGACATATTTGATGTTATCAAGACCATCAAATTTAACCACAATCAACTTCTCAACCAATCAACTTTGACCTCATGGATCATGATTGATGATTCTGATTCCATCACTAATCTTGATCTAATGGTGTGAAGTGAAGGTGGAATTTTAAATCAAGGATGCTAGAGCCTGATATCTCAACACATGGATGAACCACATCTAGTCATTTCCCAAGGAAGCCAAAATGTGCCACTTGGCATAACCCAATCATCCAGATCTGAGCAACCAATTAGATGGGACCTCCAGGATATTAATCAAAGTCTCGCATTCATCTAGGAATCCAAATCCAATGGAGGAACATAAAAGGCTTTAATTAAAATCCAAATATTAAATTTCAAAGGGATTCCCATGGGAGTGCCACAAGAACAAGCTTAAGGAGGTCCTTGTAAATGCCATGTAAGTACTAAAGGACAATCCTAAGATTTGGCACACCTAAAAAGATAGGATTTGCATAAGTGGTGACATATATAAGATTTGAGACAAAAATACATTTATGAAAGTTTTCACCTTCACCATTAAAGCCTCAAAAACCCTATCATACCAGATTAAAGCCCTAAACCTTGACTTAAAGCCTGAAAACTTGACTTTCAAGGACATAACTACATTAATCAAGATCAAAGTGTCATCGCAAGCATCAAGACCAGTCATATTCCAAGGCAATTTAGATCATGGTAGCATCAAGGAAATAATGGAAAGAAGGGATAGACATGTATCTATCTAGAGATAATGAAGATAGATCTTTGGTGATATTGAATTGGATATAAGAGCATTGGCCAATGGTATGAAGAATTGGTCTAAGATTTTCTTCACAATTGAGGAGCTATAACCTCTGTCATCTAGTGAGAAAAGGGTGGTAGTCACCAAGAGAAAGTTCAAGGACCTAGTTGTAATCCAAATTATAGGTCTTCATCTAGATGCTACTAAACCCAAGGTATTACATTGCATTGACATCCTTGCACCCCTATTTGTTGATTATAGAATAGATAATGATTGGATTATCAAAGGAGGGTCAAATAGAATTTCCTATATTGCCCTAGTAGCTTTTGAAGGCTACTATAAGCTCCCTAGAGCTCACATAGACCTCCCTTCCATCAAAGAATGGACTACCCAACATAATCTAGATGTTATCCTAAGACCTTGGTTAATCCAAGGAACTCATGTAGATAGGAATCATGATGGTAAAATCCCTGTCACTAAATATAGAGAAGAAATTAGGATCATTATGACCCTATTGTGCAGATCTTTAGGGGTAGCCACCACAACCTATGTTGACCCCATATGGGTTTCCTACATATATTTCATGGTGGAAGAAAAGCTAACTCCACCTATTGGAGAGTTGATTAGCATCCAATGAGGGAGAAATTTTTATGGCATTAAGAGAATGAAAATCCAATAATTTACCATGATGTCCTATCTATTGGACTCATTAATGGCATCCACTCATATTCTTGGTGTCAAGAATTATTCCTCCCATAAAAATTACCATTTCCCATCACTATGTAAAGTTTCACATATTCAAGTACAAAGTTCATATGTAGTTCATTTGTGATTGTATATACCCTACTTTGGTCAAGAATATCATAGGGAACCCCATACCAAGGATGCACCCTCTTGTCAAGAATTATATTGAACTTATGGGAGATATATGGTACTATCTATATTACACCATTATTAGAATAGAAGGGATAATGACCCAACCATTTAGGTTGCATGTCTATGTTCCCCTCAAGTTGGTTGAGCAAGAAATTTCTTACCAAATCTTCCAAGGAATTGATAATGTTTGTAGGGAGAAGATGAAAGGAATTATGCATCCTTTCCCATTCTTGATTGGGAGAACTTTGATCCAAGACTAGAAATAATTAGACATTATGTCAAGACATAGAGATGCCTTCTACTTTCAAAAGGATGACCTAAAGGAATGGGAACCCAATAACAAGGTTATCCCTCATTTACAGTCAAAGAAACTAACCAAAGTAGCCTATGAGTATAGGGTGTGTCCATATGACCATTTTTACACCAAAGCTATAGACTTTGAGGAAGTCCTTGATAGTTGCAAGAAATTTGCTTTCAAGCATGATCACAAACTACAAAGAGAGGAGAAGCCAGCTAGGGAGAGATGGAAAATGAACACATTGCAATATCATCTATTGTCTTCCACTCCTAATACACCTCCAAGTCAGCCATAATAGTAAGCACTCCAAATTTAAGGACCTAGTGAGAATAAATTGGAAGAAAGGCTAGGAGAAGGCCCTTCATCATCAACCCAGCCTCTAAAACCATATTCTCTAGTGGAACACTTTGATATGGTTGCCCTAAAACCATATGAGATGGTAGATGAATTCTTCAAGGAACTTGCAGAGACCTATGGGTCTGATCAAGAAGATGAGGAAACCATAGTTAAGGTGGCATAAATCGAAGGACCTCAAATAGGTGAGGAAGAGAAGGGAAAATAAGTGTCATTAGAATTGGTCCTTATCACACAAAAGAAGAGGAAAGCTAATTTGGCCCTTATCCCTAGGTCTTCTAAAATACCAAAGGTGACATGGACCCATCCCACCAGTGAAGTAGATTTATTTAGTGATGAGTTCCCCATACATGGACCTATCAATGAGGGAACCATAATTAAGGTAGCACAAATTGAAGGAGCTCAAATAGGCAAGAAAGAGAAGGGAAAATAAGTGTCATTAGAATCAGTCCCTATCACACAAAATAAGAGGAAAGCTAAGTTGGCCCTTATCCCTAGGTCCTCCAAAATACTAAAGGTGACATGGACGCATCCCACCAGTGAAGTATATTTGTTTATTGATGAGTTCCCCATACATGGACCTATCATTCTTGACTGGTTCATATATGGTAAACTCTAAATGTTTCATTCCCAATCACACTCACTAGTGATTACCAGCTCTACAAGTGATGATACCCATGATAATGTAAAACCCTAGATCAAGGAGCTCATGAAGGAGCAAGAAGAAAGAAGAATTATTCAAGAAGGTAAATAAAGTGGAAATAAAATGAAAGATCTAAGAGAATCAAGTGGAACTAGGATTGAAACCCCACAGACACCCAAACTCTCTGAACCAGTGACCACTATCATGTATAATCTAGATATAGTAGGATTTGAAAGGGTGACAACAAAAAAAAACTACCATTGGCACTGAGGAGTTCACCTTCCAAAAGGTGGAAAATTTTGTAGGCCTAACCCCTATATAAGGGAAGGTAGTAGGGAAGCATCCCATCCATCAAGATGATGTGGCAAGTTTGGCATTGGCCTAATCAGTAATGACCTTTGATAGAATTTAGGGCATGTAGTAGAGGATCACTAATTTAGAAAAAGAGAAGAGAGACTTGGAAGCATAGGTTACATTTTTAGTCCTTGAGGATATAATAAAACTGATGGATAATTCCTTCTTTGACATTTTGAAGGGTCAAAGGCCCTAAATCTTAGATCAAATAGCTTGACCCATAAAATTGGGAAAGTAAAATCTTCAATCACTTAGTGGTATAACTCTAGAGATTAGGTAACTAAATTGATTAAAGTCTATCACACCAAGTAGGTCCAAGGCATCAAGATCATCAAGTTAAAGAATTTGCATGCCCTCTTAGGAGTCATAGAAGATATCATACTAGACTTGAATAATTGGTGTTATATTATCAAAAAATTCATGGAGGAGGAAAAAGGCTTGATATAAATAATGGAGAATCTCTTAAAGGCACTATTGGTAAGCCCTTCTAAGATCAATGCCGCAGGCCTAATGGATGATGAGGAGTTCAAGTAAAGGGTTAGTACCATCATCCAGAACATCAAAGACAACTAAGGCTAACCTATCAAGGATAATAATAATGTCATTGATACTATAATTACATTAAGGAAGTAGATTGCAAAGGCCCAATGCATTTAAGAACTTAAAGCCAAGAGTGATAAAGAATTTAACACATTGATAGGTCAAGAAGATGATTGTTTAATGAAACCTACATTAGATTTTAATCTAATAAGATAATAATATACCAAGGGACCCACCAATGTAACATAAAATAATATTATTTTTTAATATATATGCTAGTCTATTAGCATATATTAGTCTTTTTGTCAAAGTTGGCATAAAAAAGACTTTTCCATTGTAATCTTTATATTAAGGATAGATGTCCTTATCATACCATAGATGTTTTGAGAAGATAATTGGTATACCACCTATGTTTCCTATAAATAGGCAAAGGTTACCATTTTTTAAAGGGAGAGACTTCAATAAATTTGTATGCAAAAGAGCATTTAATACAACTATAGAATTTTGAAAGGATTGTCTAAATAGTTTGTTGATAGCCAATGCTATTTCTCAATTGCATGTTGTTATCTTAAATTTGAATGGTTCTCTATATTTTGAGATACACTTTTTGCCATAGGGTTGTTAATTTGTGTTAATTATATATTAACTAAAAATATCTTAGGTATACTTTGTTTTATTTGCTCTACTTTTGGATGTGCATATGCTATTTAGGTTACAGTAGCAAACTTTTAAAGTAAACTTGGGTCCTACTTGTGGTTTATATATCTTCTTTGAAGCTTACCTGGTTTGTGATGCAATATGAGTTTATACTATTTTACACCACAAATTGGTTCATGTATACTAAAAGTATTTAAAACTTTGTCATAATATTTGAGATGGGAATTTACAATCATGCTCTCTTTTCTACCTTACCCTTCCTTTTTCTATTTTTTATATCAAAACACACCTAGTTTAAAGATCATTGTTAATATCCACTTAGATTAACTTGTTGGATTTAATTGTCATAGAGATCTAGACCATGGTGGCTCCCAATCATCAAATTAAATAAATATTGTGGAAAGTTCCCATACTCTGCTTCTATTCCATCATAGACATCATAAAATTATCACAAATTGAAACTCATTACTTGGATTCTTTGAATCCTAAAATGAGAAGTGTTAATCAATACTAAATAGAACCTATGGGGTAATTATGAGCATAAAAAATCACCTAAAACTCAAGTGACCAAATTAACTTCTCAAGTCACACCACCAAGAACCTCAATACCTTCCCTATTTAGAGCCTTAACCCACCATCTGTGAAGGTGGAACTTACCTCATTGAAACTAACAACCAAATGACAAACCAAAAAAACTAAAGAGGTAAAACCACCCAAAGGCCTAAAGTATTAAATATTGCCTCCCTCAACCTTACCCTCCATTTTGGATCCTCATCCCTCTGCCTTGAACAATAAACCCATTCTTTTTACCAAAACCCCACTGCCTCTTTTATTCACACCTTCATAGTTACTTTCTAAAACACCTATCTTCATTGCACCAATAGTACCTAGGATACCTACCTCAAAATATTCTACCTCTAGCTCATCAACCTCCTTTTCTAAACTGAAGCCATCAACTAATCATACCAACCTACTCAAATCACCTACCATCAAACTTATTTCCAAGTAACCTTCTCCCTAACCATCAAAGTAAAGATCGCTAAACCTTTACCACTTTTAGTCAAGTCCTAATCAACCATTCTCTATAAGGTATTACAAACATTTTGTTTAGCCTTACCTCCTGTAATATCCCCTCCAAATAGGAAATATAGCAACACAAAACTTTGAACAAAGATACAATATCTGTTGAATAAATTCAAAATGAAAACAATAATATAGTCTCTCAATAGCAAATCATAGATCTTATCACTTGTCCTTCTAAACTATTACAATAACAGTCCTCTCTTATGCATATAAAATATGAAATACAGTCTTGAAAACCCTGGCTTTGCAAATCTAGAAATTGGGTTTAAATCTGGAAATTCTGTCTCGGCCTGCTGTGTCAAACACATAGTCACCGGCGTCGGTCGATACACTGCCGACGTCGGTCACTACAGGTCCTTTTTTGCCGACATCAGTCCCCAGTCGGCTGATATCAGTCACTGGAATCTCTGCCTACCGAGGTCGGTACTTGCCTAGATCTGTACGGACCCGTACGGACTTCATACAGCCGCCAAATTGGGCACAACTTGCCTGTTTTCAACCCCTGATCTAAAATATATGTTTCTATCACAAAAGATCTCTAGCTATATAATTTATTGAATCAAAACATAAAGAAATAAATACCTGGAATATCTGTAATAACTTCTGTGTGAAGTTATCTCAACCCTGTAAATTCTGTGATAACTTCTGGATGAAGCTATCTCTCAATTTGGCAATAGATCAGCTGATATTCCACAGCCTCTTAATTGCACACACTGAAGAGGGAACGTTCTCCAATGCAAATGGAATCCTAGAACCCTAGGCTCAGTCTTCACAGAAGAATTCTTCAAAAATCAAAATCAATAATCATATGCATAATCAATTATGGCCTCCATGAGAACCCCTTATACCCTCAAAAGATATGCTTGCCCTAATTAGGGTTTTATTAAATTAGAATTAGGGTTTCTAATTTAAAATTAGACCAAATAATTAATATTTGATTAAATAAATCAAATATTAATATCTCCCTCAATACATGTCCAATCGAGCCCAAACGAAAGCCAACTAGAAAATTTCTGCTAAACGAAGCCACTCCAATCTCCATCAAGACCCTCTAACCATCCCATCAGCCTACGAGGGTCACATAATAGGCTAACCATGAACTCAGAACATGTCAACTGAAAAGGGGACATGACAATCTACCCCTCCTGGAATTGCTTGCCCTCAAGCAATTGCTGCATGATACACCCATCAATCCACCTAGATCCCAAATGTAGTCATGATCTGCCATGCTGTCAATCAATGCAAACTCCATGCCATGTCCATCCCTAGTACTAATATAAGCACCCCAACATCCAATCCATAAATGAAAATCAACAAGCAACTCAAGCAAACCCCGTACCTGAATAATATCTAAATCTAGATTGTGAAGGCTAGAAAGAGTCATATCAACCTGTGAACTGACTATAACAGCAAGCTGAGTCCCTACCACATGTGATAACTCCTAAACTGCACTCACCTCAAGACCAAGCTCGTCCTCATATCTCTCTTGTGTTGGTGCCAATGTGCACTCGTCATCACACTCTATCATGTCAGGTGGCGTAGGCATCTCCATCCGATGAAAAAACATATATCTGAAGTTGCTGCCCCGTATTGCCTTAAGAATATGTGTCTTCCCATCAACATTAAAGCAAACCTCCATGTCCTTGAGATGAAGAGTAACTTCCTCAAAGTAATGAAGCCACTTCATACCCAAGACTAAGTCTATATCACCCATGTCTACCACATAATAATCAGCCTTGAACTCATAGTTGTTCAAGCGCAATGGGAGGTCTCTAATCATACGCTCACACCTAAGAGTGTGACCATCGGCTACCTTAACTCTGATGCCCTCAAAATCTTTTGTAGTGAGTCCATGCTTCTCCATAAATCTAGCATCTATGAAATTATGTGTGGCTCCTATATCAAGAAGGGTGATAACCTTCTGCCCTGCCAAAACTCCACAGAGTCTGAATGACTCATCCGACTGAATGCTAGATACGCGTGCCTCCTATATGGAAGCTCTAACTCTGCCTCTACCTTAGGCCCTAAAACCTCTACCTCTGCCCCCTCAGGACTATTCTACTGATCAGAATCCTCATAATATGCCCACATCACATGATTTGCCTTGCCCTTAGGCCTCAAAGGGCAATCGTGATGGATATCATATGGACCTTTGCAGTAGAAGCAAAGCTTCTTCCTACATAGATCATTAAGTGCCTCACGATCCAAAGGTGGTGTTGCTAGATTGGCCTTTGAGTCATTCTTTACACCTGATTTATCTATGTTAAAATCTGGTCTCTCTGTATCTGTGTTGGAACACTTATGGTCTCTAGATGAAGAAGTACCTTTGAAGTTAAATTTATGGGATGGGGCTGCCATCTCCATACTACACGCCTTCTTCATAGCTACCTGTAATGAAGGAGGATCAAAGGCTTTGATCCACCCTCTCAATGGCTCTGTCAATCCCTCCATGAAGAGAACTACCAATCTACGCTCGGAAATATTGGGCACCATGACTGTCAATCTCTGAAACTCACCAATGAAGGACTCCAAGTTCCCTGTTTGTCTCAACTGTGCTAGATCTTGAAATTAAACCTCGGGATCCTTCCTGTCAAACCGCTCAACCAATCTATCCACAAAGTCCTGGTACTCTGTCACCTGGTTATGCTGAAGTGTTATCATACCATGGTACCACCAATCATGTGCTACTCCATCCAAGTGTAAAGTGGCATATTTGATGGCCTCTATTTCTGACATTGCTCTCAATGCCAAAAAGGTGTCAAGCTTATGAACCCAAGCTTGAGCTGTCATCTTGCCACTGCCATCAAAAGTAGTCAAAGAAAGCTTACTAGTAGCCTTCTTCAGCTCACTGAATTGAACTCTAGGCCTCCTGTCCTGTCTAACTAATATGTAGTGCTCTCTCCTCAGAGTAACAAAATGATCAAAGGACATCTTCTCCTGAACATGAGGATCTAATAAGTTCCACTCATCAGTTGCAGCCATGAGGGTATCTGTAAATAGGAAATCCCCTGCCGTCTCTTCTGCTGGAGCTTCTGGTTCGTCCTGTATAAACGTAGGCTGTGTAGGTCTATCAGCAGTCCTAAAATGGGTCAGCTAGGGTCTCTGATCAATAGTAGCACTCCTGGTATCTCCTTGTTCACCATTCTATCTATCAGGTGTATTCATCCCCCTTATCATAGTCATAAGTGCCTATAGTGTCTGATTCATCTACTGCTAGTTTGTCATCATAGCACGGTGAAATTCTCTGGTGTCCTGATCAGCATCATACCTGTGGCCCCTGGGTGGGCTACCCTCACATCTGTCACTCATGATAATCCGTTGCTGATCTAACAACTGGGTACCTTCAAGCAAGGCTCTACTGCGTGTGTTATACCTATGCGGTCCCAACTCTTGTGGCTGCATAAGATCTGTCAAACCCTTAGGATGGCAGGATTTAGCTTTGATACCACTGTAATATCCCCTCAAAATAGGAAATATAGCAACACAAAACTTTGAATAAAGATACAATATCTGTTGAATAAATTCAAAATAAAAACAATAATATAGTCTCTCAATAGCAAATCACAGATCTTATCACTTGTCCTTCTAAACTATTACAATAATAGTCCTCTCTTATGCATATAAAATATGAAATATAATCTTGAAAACCCTGGCTTTGCAAATCTAGAAATTGGGTTTGAATCTAGAAATTCTATCTCAGCCTGCTGTGTCGAACACACAATCACCAGCATCGGTTGATACATTGCCGACATCGGTCACTACAGGTCCTTTTCTATCGACTTCGGTCCCCAGTCGGCCGATATCGGTCACTGGAATCTCTGCCTGCCGAGGTCGGTACCTGCCTGGATCTGTACGAACCCATACGGACTTCGTACGGCTGCCAAATTGGGCACAACTTGCCTATTTTCAACCCCTGATCTGAAAATATATGTTTCTAGCATAGAAGATCTCTAGCTGTATAATTTATTGAATCAAAACATAAAGAAATAAATACTTGGAATATCTGTAATAACTTCTGTGTGAAGTTATCTCTCAACCCTGTAAATTCTATGATAACTTCTGGATGAAGCTATCTCTCAATTTGGCAATAGATCAGCTGGTATTCCATAGCCTCTTAATTGCACACACTGAAGAGGGAACGTTCTCCAATGCAAATGGAATTCTGGAACCCTAGGCTCAGTCTTCATAGAAGAATTCTTCAGAAATCAAAATCAATAATCATATGCATAATCAATTATGGCCTCCATGAGAACCCCTTATACCCTCAAAATATATGCTTTCCCTAATTAGGGTTTTCTTAAATTAGAATTAGGGTTTCTAATTTAAAATTAGACCAAATAATTAATATTTGATTAAATAAATCAAATATTAATATCTCCCTCAATACATGTCCAATCGAGCCCAAACGAAAGCCAACTAGAAATTTTTTGCTAAACGAAGCCACTCCAATCTCCATCAAGACCCTCTAACCATCCCATCAGCCTACGAGGGTCACATAATAGGCTAACCATGAACTCAGAACATGTCAACTTAAAAGGGGACATGACACCTCCCATTAGACCCTTTGACCCTCTAGCTTCAAAACCCATCTAGTATAATGACCACAAAGTGTGTTCTTATCTTAAGACACTAGGCTATGACATAAAGAAATCCAAACCATTATCCATCAAATTTATGATGCAGATGATATATTAATAGATGAATCTCCTATGATCCCCATACCAATCCAACCAAAAATTAACCTAACCAACACTTACCTACCCATACACTCTTACCTTAGAGTGAGGAGGATTAATCCCAACTCCTCATATCCATACTATCAACATGGTCACAAGATCACATCAAAAGTATAGGGGGAAGGATAAAGTGTCCATTCCATGGATGTATCCATTTTTAACCTCCAAACTAATTCACACACAACCATCTCCATCTTCAACCAAACCCAAAGTGTCTATTCTAGGTGACTCCCAATCTAACCCCTTGAAATTCATTAGGAAATTTATCCTCAAGCAACTTCACCAGACCCCAATGAAGATGACTTTTATGTGTTGATTTCTACCTCTCCCCATCACTACCAAGCACTAATAGAGGCTTTATAGTCCATTAAAGTCCAACTTGAAGACCCCCAGGCTCTAGAAGCCTTTATCAATGCCCTTTAAGTATCTAACCTTATTGCCTTTAAGGATTTAGAGATCCCTTCTATCCACCTTGATGACCTAGATCCCCCTCTCTTTATTACCAAATACATCAATAAAATTTGTGTTAAATGGGTCATGAAAGATGGGGGGATAACATTAACATTATCTCTTACCATGCCTATCACCAACTCAACTTTTTAGACAATGTCATGTGTGTGAATTCGATCATCCTCCATTCCTTTAATGACACAATGACCACCAACTTGCGAATGGTTGTGCTTCATATCAATTTCAAACCTCACATGCTCCCTAAAATTTTCTATGTAGAGGAAGGAGAATTCTAATAAAATGTTTTGTTGGGATGACCTTGGATCCATTCTATGGGTTGAATTCCCTCTACCCTCCACCATTGCATTAAATTAGAGAAAAAATCCTAGGTTATCACCATCCAAGCTGACCCAAGTCCTTTCTCAACATGAAACATGACATACCGACCCAATGATGTCCTCATACCCCCATCTAGTGCACCCTTAGTAGCTAAAACCCAACCTTAAACCACCATAGTGGATGTTATATCCCATTCCATCAATGAGGCATCAAATAGTTCCTCTATCCCTTCAAACCAAATCCTGGACATCAACCCTTTAGAATCAACATTCATCTCCCTTCATTATGGAGTATTACCTTTTAGATTTTGACACTTTCCCTACTCCTTAAGAGTATGGGCAGCTCACCAACTAGCTAGGATATGACCACAATGTCAGAATTGTCATTCCCTTTGGAATTATTTATCATCAAACCCATTTTTTCTATGGGGGACTTGACAAAACCCTTTGCACTTCTACCACCTCTCTTTCACCTAGGCCATTTACCATTGATTTTTCCTACCTAGACAAACCAAGCTTTACCAAGACATATCTCTATCAGTGTGTTTGAAAAGGCTTTGGTATTAGGTGGTATTAAAATGGCCCACATGATTGGGTAACCATTGAGACCAAAAAACATCATGAAAAACATGGCCTTGGTTTCATCCTACCCAACAAGATGTAACCCAAACCACCTACCACCACTATTACTGAGGAAGATACCCTTTCCTCATTGACCTCTCCTTTACACATGTGTAAAGATGATGACATCATCCCACCTAACTTTTTTTCATCAACATGATCATCCTAGGACCTCTGACTTATTAGGAGGGGTGACCATAACCATCCCTTTGATCCATCATGAAATGATATGAGAAGACTCCCCTACCATTAACACTATCCAGTGTCAGGATGATGATTCTATCCTCACCTACCTTTGTGCCCTAGATTCTTCAATCCACAAATCCATTCCTCTTGAGACCTTGACCATGTTGAATGAATCCACCATGGATATCAACTTGGGCACTCTAAAAAACCCCTTCATTGTCAAAATTTTCCAATCATTGAATACTTAGGAACTTTGGGACTTCCCCTTTTTCCTCCAAGACTACAAAATAGCATTCATTTGGTCTTATAGTGATATGCCCACAATTGACCCCACCATTGGTACCCATAACATATTAACTCACTATGATGATAAAATTATCAAGTAAAATATCTAATGCATGCATCCCTGCATAGCCCTTCACATAAAATAAAATCTTTAGCTTCTTCTATCTATCGACTTTATTCAACTTATTGACTACCCCCAATGGGTCTCAAATGTTGTACCTATCACTAAAGCCATAGGGGAACTACATATTCATGTGGAATTTCATGACCTCATCCTCACCTATGCCAAGGATGAATTTACTCTACCAAGCATTAACTAGCTTTTTGATCTTACAACTAGCCATGAGATTTTATCTATCATGGATGGGTTCTCGAGTTACAACTAGATCTTAATTGCCCCCAAAGAATAACATAAAATTTCTTTTACCACCCTTTGGGAAACCATTTTTTATAGAGTTATGCCTTTCAATTTAAATAACATTGGTGTAACCTACCAATGTGTCATAACCTACATCTTCCATGACCTTATCCATAAGATTGTATAGGACTATATGGAAGACCTTATAAAAAAATTTTAACTCTAAAAGGACCATTTAGCCATTCTCAAGATCATCTTTGAATGGCTTATCCACTATCATGTCTATCTTAACCCTAAGCAATGCATTTTAAAGGTCTTTTCAAGAAAACATCTTGGTTTTATTGTCTCCCTTCATAGAATCAAAGTTGATCCCACCAAAATCAAAGCAATATTAGACATGCTCCCTCCCACCAACCTCAAGAAACTCTATAGTTTATAGGGGAAGCTTCAATCCATTCATCACTTTATCTCCTAGCTTTCAAACTGATGTCAACCCTTCTACCACATTTTGAATAAGGATGTCTCTTTCAAGTGGAATAACAAATATCAAATGGATTTTAATTCACTCAAATAGTACCTTTCGTTACCACCCATCTTTACCCCTCCCAAAGATGACCAACCCTTTTACATTTATATCTCTACCACTAACCATTCCTAGGGGCATTACTAGCTCACTGAGATGAACAACATAGAGAGCAAGCCATATATTACATTATCTATACACTTGTAAAATATGAGTCTTGGTACACTTATAACAATAATATTTACTTTTCCTTAATCTTCATGGCCACTAAACTTTGACTCAACCTTATTAACCATAAAACCTATGTTATAACCAACATCAAACCACTCAAGTACATGTAATCT
Source organism: Torreya grandis (assembly GCA_037957365.1). Taxonomy (NCBI): domain Eukaryota; kingdom Viridiplantae; phylum Streptophyta; class Pinopsida; order Cupressales; family Taxaceae; genus Torreya; species Torreya grandis. Next base: position 769,445 of record JARHVA010005068.1, on the reverse strand, counting down.
AAGCCATATTGAAACTAGCGTATGGCCATGTGTCTCATGATCTTAGTAGAGTTTGATCTTGAGTTCTTATAGTAGAAGTAAATTAAAGGGTAAGTCATTTCCAACCAATTGACAAAAACACCATTAGTAGATAATCAACCTCCTCCTCTTGAGTTCTATGATGAGTCCATTATGACTCTCTCTTAGGTGGACTTCACCTGTCAGGTCACCATGTTCTTTGATGGATCTAAATGTCAACATGGTAGGGGAGCTAGCATAATCCTTATCCCCTTTGATAATGAACCTCTCCCTTTGTCCTTTAATCTTGATTTTATATGTACAAATAACATGGATAATTATGGAGCATTGGTGATAGGTCTTTAGATAGCCTTAGCCCTAGGAGTCAAAATGATCAACATCTTTGGTAACTCCTAACTTGTGGTCAATAAAATAAATGAATCTTACCAATGTAAGAATGATGTTTTACAATAGTAAAAATAATTGGTTGATGAAATCTTAACATCATTTAAACACTACCATATCCAGTCAACCCTATGATCTCCTAACAAGCTTGCCAATACCATGGCTTTCTTTGCCTCTTAGATACCATCCACACCCTCAAACTCTACGATATATTTCATTATCCACAAAATTATCCAACCATCCTATGTCAAGCTAGATGCTCCCACCATTTTTAATGTGGAGGAGACCTAACCTGACCTTTGATTACCTTAACCTTAACATAGTTCCTTCTGGCCTCTCTAGGAATGCTCAAAGATAATTTATCCAAGGTACCTCATACTATACCATTATGGGAGGAATTATTTATAAACATCGCTTTTATGGACTCATATTCCATTACTTATGTAGCCATGAAGCCTCTCACACTATCAAGGAAATTCACAATGGTATATGTGGGGGATACTTTAGTGGCCTCATTGTAGCTAAGTGCATCCTTTGTCTTGGCTATTACTAGACTACTCTTAACCAAGACTATTGTTATTATGTGAAAGAGGGTGTTAAGTTCCAACAACATACCCATATTCATCACACACCTAGTAATAGCCTTCAGGTTTTTATCAATTTTTGGCCTTTTTCATATTTTGGTCTAGACCTCATCGATGAAATTAAACCTCATTCCTTGTAGTGGCACCATTATATCATTACTACAATAAAATATTTTACCAATTGGGTAGAGGCTAATCCTCTAGTCTCAACCAAAGCATAGCAAATTGTTAACTTTATCAATCATCATATCATCTATCACTTTGGTGTTCCTCATAAGATTATCACCGATAGTGGTAAGTCCTTTAAGAACATGAAAGTCCAAGGTCTATGTGATGAATTCAGCATTAAGCTAAGTTCATCCTCGCCCTATCACCCTCAAATAAATGTATAGGTAGAGGCCTCTAATAAAGATCTTAATAACATGCTAACTAAAAGGGTCAATGAGTCTACTCAAGATTGGAATTTTCACATCCCCTTTGCCTTATGGGCATATCATACTAGCATTAGAACCCCTATGAGTGCTATCCCATTTTATCTTGTGTTTGGAGTTGAGGCTATTTGCCTCTTGAAGTTTAGATACCCTCTCTTCACATATCTTTACAAGACCTCATTTTAGAGGGTGATTATCATCAACATTATTTAGCTCAACTCAAGCTAATTCATGAGTGTCTCTTAGCCACCTCAACCATCTCCATGTCTATCATAAGCGTATCAAGTGTGATTATAATAAACACCTTCAAGTGCAAGGATTTAACATCAAAGACCTTGTCCTAAAGGAAAATAAGCATGTCACCAATATGGAGAAAATAAAGTGGGGTATGTTTGCTTTCAATTATCTTGGATGTTATATCATAACCCATAAGTATGGATCATGTGCTTATCAGTTATCTTCTCTCAAAGGCCACCTAGAGCCTCAACCCCTCAATCCTTCATATCTGCATCCATTATTTTATTAATAAGGATCACATTTAACTTTTATTTAACTTAAACTCATCCCTTGCTTTCAACTACATCCATATCCATATTTTAGGGTCAATCAATTAAAAATGAATCATGTGATTATCCATCATAGTCATATCCTAATCTTGAATAATGGGTACCATGTCTCTACCCATGACATGGTTCTCATGGTACTTTCCATCCCTTTTTAGGATGGATCCCCATGATAATTTTCACCTAAACCTCTTTTACACCTAATCAACATTATTATGCTTTTAGTTTTACCTTCATAAAAGTGAACCACTAAGCCAGCCTAAGAAATTCTTTGTCAACCAAAATCAAAGCAATCAAATTAAACCATCCCTATCATTTACAATCATGCATCATTATTGGAATTCAAAAACTACTCCCTTGAAGGATAGCTATTGAAAATTTACTTGAAATTTCCAAAAATAAGGTAGATTTCTCCCTTGAAGGATAGCTATCAAAAGCACTAAACAAAACACATAAACTTAGACCAATCTCTTGAAGGATGGATAAGAAATTTTTTCGTCAAGAGCATAGAATTTTTTTGGAAGCTTCTTACATTGATCAACTTCCCATATATAGAAATAAATAAAAATACCATCAAAACAAAAGCAAAATAATCTCAAAATCTATAATCAGATCTCAAGCAACATAATAGGGTGGAAGCCACAATCATCTTTCACAAGTAGAACTGATCAGTCTACACTCCACATGGCATAGACTTGTTTTTGAAAACTCTTTTGACACCTATAAAAGAAGAATGCTAGTCTCAGAAGAAGGTTCCATTTTTAACCCATATCCCCTCTTAGCAAGGGATTTTGAGATTACTTAAGATCATGTGGTTAATACACATTTTAACCAACTAACGAATGCTAATACAAATAATTTGAAGGGATTATGTTCATTAAGCCAATCCAACTACGGTTTTGTTTTAGTCCTTGTCAAAGAAGAAGCATCATGCCCTCTTCTTATCCTATTGTGCCTAGTTCATATTTTCATTAAGGTGTTTGTCTCTTGATTATATTATTCCCTCCTCTATCTAGTTTTGTTATTTACCTCATCTCATGTGTTTTACCTTAAGAAAGATAACAACAACCATAACCATAACAAGCATATCCATGTGTGTCATAAGCAAAACCATAATCATAAGCATAACCATACCAAACATAACACTCACATCCATAAGCAATAACACAACCAACCATTTTACACCACATGTCCATGTCTAAAATAATGAAGTCCAAACACTCATTAATATTTAGTATGTCATAAGCATCTAGGAAGCATTAACATATACCAAAACCACCTCATGCCTAACTAAGCATATATCAGTGTCTACACAACCATAACATAAGCATTATCCATAAGTAATTTAAACATCACATCATAAGAAATAAAATGTGAATCATACACCATAAGCATGAGAAATAAACAAGATCACATATATATAATCTGTGAATCCAATAACATCATAATGAGTATAGATAAATAATGCATGTGATAATGCATATCCTCTCTCAATGCATGTACATCTCTCTAAATTGACACATAGGTTGGTATCAAAATCATGTAAATATATATTTATATATCATAACATATAACATCATGCCCTAGGGGTACCACCATCTACTAGAGCACCTGTCGATCTACCACATATCTGTATTTGTCCAGATATAGACCTTATCCACTAACTTGCGGTCACTAAAACTACCCCACCTACTAATTTGGCCCTATACTCACCCCATTAAGGCTCTTATAGACACTGTGCCAAGACTATAACCTCTTAGTACCTTAACTCCTCTACTATGGCCAAATACCATGCCATAGTAATGGTACCTAGTGGCCCTCTTGTTGGTGTTGCCACTGCCCCTACCCTCTATCTCATGGCGTCCCTCTCTTAGGTCACCAAGCCAAGTGAGGTCTTAGATTGATCTCTCTCACCTATCATAGTGGCAACCTAACTCTATAAAGTCACAATTTAAACCTATAATGTGGCCATCTATTCCTATAAACCTATGATATATACCTATGTGGTAGCCAATGTTACCCCTACCTTACCATCAGAGCCACCTCCCTGTACTGATACCTATGGACCTCCACTAGATGTATTTACATCCATGGGATCCTTACCACCATCATCCCACCTAAAATTAGCTACTACGTAAATTCTTTGGTATAAGCTACATAACCTTGAATAAAACCAAGCTCATCAATCTTAGCTCTAGCAAGTAGTTCCTCCTAATCTAGGACCACCTCCTCTAACTATGGCTCATGAAGTAATAACTCAACATCCTCCTTTTTGTATCTTGGGAATGGACCTAATATCCCCTATACTAGGCCAAATTGCCTCCAAACTCTATCAAATGAGATAAGCTCAGTCTCACCCTCTCTCATTTGATAGATATATCTCCATCTCTATAGTGATAATGTGTGATAGTTGTAGAGGACCCACCTAGGAAAGCCAACATATGGCCTCCAAAAAAACATCCCTTACAACCAAGCTATTTAATGCATCCCTAAACTAGTCAACATCTCTTTCACCCCCTCTATCTCTAGTGAGTGCATATTCACCCTTATATAACATGAATCCCACTCTAAAATCCATCTAGGCGTAACCCTCCCATGGTAGCCCCAATGGTCTTAGAGCCCTGATGTTCTCATATGCCCAATAATGGAGCATAAAATCCATTTTGATCCCATATCACTTGTGATCTCAAAATCCCCATATTTCCCTATACATCTAAACTAGTAATATTGGTGCCCACCTAAAAAATGTCCTACCAAGAAACATCTCCATTATCACACCTAATAATAGATAGGGATACTACCCACTATTCAAGTCTAGTAGTGAAAATTAATAAACCACCACCATCATCATGGTCATCAAGCATGTCTCATGTGGAGACCTCTGGTATAATGGCCTATAACCAAAACCACTAGAATGCCACCTAGGCCTGATCCTTGTCACATAGAAGTTCTATCTACTCATCCCTCTCCTTTCTCTCTATGTGATATATCATCTCTTCCCAAATGGGCATCCATGTAATCCTATGCACATCCTCTGATAGGATGGTCATCTCTCCTATTATTAAGAGGAAGGTTTTCATGGTTGGATCCCATCTCTTGATGAACAACATGATCATCATCACATATCATAGCAAGCATTGGTAGTTTCTCATGGATATGAGATTGACCTCTCCTATGTGTGTCCAATCATCCTTAGTTATCCCTCTATGGATATTTTCAAATATCTTAGGGACCTGATCTCTCATTTGGATCTAATCTCATGCTTACAAAAATCAAGGTTAGCATGTGTTACCATTGCTCATTTCTAAATCAACCTCTTTATCAACCCACACCCACCTAATTTAACCTATTTCATTAATACCCATACCCATTACCTCTACCACCTTACCTCTCATAACCCTCAACTACCCAAAATTTTAATACCTAACTTAACCTATCAAACCAATACCTAACTTTCTCTTCCAACAAGCAACTAAACATTTTTCTTGATGCCTACCCTAATTTATCAAACCCACACCTACCTCCTTTATGGACAAATTCCTACCCCAACCCACAACATTTTCAACCATCCTATCCTAGCCTACATTTGGCACTCTAAGATTTTTTAAATACATCATTCCTACTTGAAAATCTCCCTATCATAGACTTACACTTGGAATTTTGACTACCCAAAACCTTTAAAAAAACATTTTAAAACATTTATTATTAACATCCATTATACCCAACCCCTTGACCATTGATGGTCACTAAGACCATAAATGGTCAGGTGACCTTTTAAATTTAATAATTGACCAGTGATAATCTAGTCTAACCACTAATGGTCACTATGTGTGATCGTCAAGATTAAGATACCTAGCCCTACCCACCTAAAAACTTCTAGAACAATATTAAATCAACAAATAAGCTACCTAGTCTATCCTATATGTTAACCCCAACCTGAATACCCTTTCCATTCTAAACTTCATCAAATAATTTTTAAAAATGAATGTAAAACCTAAATTTAGGTTAACTCCCTAAAACCCTACCCAAACAACCATGTTACCCACATTCAACTTTAAAATAACCAAATTATCTAAATCTACCAATTTAAAACATTACTTACCTCATTCCTTAATCTCTATCACGGATGGAGCTGACATGCTATTGTTTAGCTATGTCCTCATCTACCCTACATCTTGGTCCTAAGGGATTACCTCAATCATGAATTTCCAACCAATCAATAACTACCAAGTAAGTAACCACTCAGTCTACCCTCTCACAAGAAAATGCCAAAAATCCAATTTTCTAGAGCACAAAAAACATGGAGGTCAAAGGGCAAAATTGAAAATGAATTTTCATTTTCACTTTTTATATTTACTCCTTTTAGGGTTTCTTTTTTATCATTAATGGCTACAATGACCATTGATGGTCGACCTTGGGACCCCTAACTATCCACAATCAGGAAACCCACTTTTTAAATTTTTGTAGGCACTGACACCTAGGTGCCAATTTTTTTGGAGTTACCTTCTAACACAAACCTAAACCCACCCATGGAGACCACCTAGTACAAAACTTGACTCAATTGTGTCCTTTTATGAGCACTTTGTACCTCAGATGCCCATGATACTTGACCCATTTATGTTTTCCATGGGAGCATTTCCTACCTTGGATACCCATAGAAACACTGACCTTGTCTAGAAGAATAACAAGTGTACCTAACCACCATGCCTAAATATGGTCATGTGGTATACTAGTCACTTATCTTTATAGTACCAACCTTTATTATTTTCAACTATGACAACCTCATCAATGCATGATCTTGGCTATCACACTTTATGCATCTATTTATGCTTTAATTCCCAACCTATCATCCACCTTCATGATGACTACCTTCATCAACACATTCACCCACCTTATCAAACCCACACTCAATTTGGTTCTCCTCATCAATTCCCAATTAAAGGGGGAACACACCTCCCATACTTAAGGTAGCTAGACTTGTTGACCTAGAAATCAATTTTTTTTTTACAACTTGTTGATTCAAGACACATAATAAAAAGGGAAAAAATGTAGACACTATAAATTTGCACACCATGATTCCAACTATTTAAATATCCTTGAATCACCTTAAGATCCCCTTAGGAACATTTAACCCTCCAACCCCTAACCAAACCTAACCCACAATCATTATGACTAAACTAGCTTAACCCAAACTTTACCCACTTTTTACCCTTTACCTTTAACCGCCAATGGTTAGGTTCACCACTGATGCTCACCTTGATCATGGATAGTTAGGGTCCACCTCCTTAACAACTAACATGTAAGTCACCCACCTTGATTTTCTAAAAATAAGTTTCCCTCATCTATGTATGAGCCATTGCATGAGAAAGTTATAATTAGAAGGCCCAATTTACATCTTATTACAACTCTCTTACCTTACCTATAAGAGATAAGAGAAAAGAGGTGAAATCCATCTATAATTATTATCAAGAGCTCATTCATCTAGAATTCTCTTTTTGTAGGTCAAGCATTATCCGTAATCTAGTAAACTAACTATTACATCAAAGAACTAACTTGTCATTGTAACTATGCTAAAGCACCAAGTACTATTACTCTATTGAAATCATGCCATATTCTAATAAAAAGCCAACCACCTCAAGCATCTACCCAATCAATCTTCTACAAGATAAGTACTTGATTTTTTATATTCATTTACTTTATTAGATTTTCATATTCATCCTAACACCTACCTAACTCTTGAAATTTCACTTTGAGATCTCATCAATCAGCCCTTTTTCACCAACCCAAATCTACACATAGTAATTGTTGATGGTTGTATTAACCAATAATAGTCTATCCAACCACCAATGATCAACTTGACCATGGACAGTCACCTTAACCATCGATGATTAGCCCAACCATTGATGATCACTATGGTAGTAAAAACCATCAATCTATTTCCACCTACCTACACCTAATCAAATATTATTTTCCATGTTCTTACCCATTCATAGGATCCTTTATAATTTTTTAAAATAGACCCCAACTATCTAGCACTATTATTAATTAGTTTATCATTTATTCAATCATTTCTAGTCTATTTTCTTAACAAGCATTCTTGTATTTAATTTTAGTACCTTTTAATTATTGATGCAAGCACTTTCCTTTCTATTTTATAAACTTAATTGTTTAAAATGTGTGGATTGACAACCCCTAAGGAATCTCTTACTTCCAGGATCTAGCTATCACTAGGTATTCCACCTAACTATCTATCTAACAAACAAGTTTGATTTAGTGATTTCTTATCTATAGGTCATCCTCCTAAGCCAAAGAGGATCTCTCCATAATATTTTAATTCTATGTGTGCATAATCAAATAGGTTTTTCAACCACACCCATACTTAGTTTCTTATTTTCTATTTTCCAATAATAAGTAATAAATTCATTGAAATAGACATTATTATTTTACATTAATGCCCTTTGGTTTAACTAATGCGCATGATGCATTTATGAATTTAAGGAATAGTGTATTCAAAGATTTTATGGACAAGTTTGTTCTAGTTTTTCTTGATGACATACTAATCTATTATAAGAATGAATTTAAACATGAACAACATTTAAATTTAGTGCTAAAAAAATTAAGGCAACATAAACTGTATGGTAAGTTGTCTAAATGTGATTTATTTTTATGGACAAGTTTGTCCTAGTTTTTCTTGATGATATACCGATCTATTCTAAGAATGAATTTCAACATGAAAACCATTTGTTTTTGTTGTTGAAAAAATTAAGGCAACATAAATTGTATGGTAAGTTGTTTGAATGTTCTTTATTTCAAACTAAGATCCACTATTTGGGTCACATAATGTCTAAGGTTGGTATTGTTTTTGATCTAGCTAATATTAAGGCTATCCAAAAATGTTTTTCTCCTAAAAATGTATATGAAGTATGTATATTTATGGGACTACATGGTTTTTATAGAATATTTGTTAAATTTTTTTAAGTTAACTAATATAATAACTTTGTTGCATTGTAAGGATATGAAGTTTTTTTAGACCTCTAAGTGTGAATATTTTTTTTAGAAGCATAAAGAGATGTTAACAACATCACCTATACTTATTGTGTCAAATCCTAATGGTAATTTTGAAATTTAGGCTGATGCATCTAAAGAAGGCGTAGGTGTCATGTTAACTTAGGATGGTTCATCATGGCTTATGATTCACAAAAAATGAAATATCATGGGAAAAATTACACCACTCATGACCTTGAATTTGTTACCATAATACATGTTTTGAATCAATGAAAAATGTTTTACTAGGTAAGCATTTTGAAGTAGAATCGAATCATCGCATCATGGAGTATTTGTTTTCCTAGGATGATCTAAATGCATACCAACAAAGATGGCTATAATTCTTGATAAATTTTGATATGAATATTTATTATGTGAAAGGTAATGATAATTGTGTTGTTGATACACTCAATTGACATAC
>JARHVA010005068.1:575000-750000 GCA_037957365.1 Torreya grandis | reverse complement strand
AATAATCACAAAATACATGAAACACATGAATAATCAAATGCATACATTTAGTCCATCAAACGTATGAATGAATCTACACAATATCATTCATTACATAGTTAATAAGCAAAAAAGTGTAGATTATATAGACCAAGTGTAATATATATATATATATATATATATATATATATATATGTATGTATGTATGTATGTATGTATGTATGTATGTATGTATTAGTTTGCGTTATCACATAAAATTTCACCCTATAGAATTAAAAAATACCTTCTGAAGTATAGAACAACATGTAACTATCTCCCTTCATAGACAAGCCACTACAAGAGATATATCTCTAGGATTGAAAGGGCTAGCTCCCTTGTTTTGTCTCTTAGGCTCACACTACACTAAGATTATCACTATTAGAGGTAAAAAGGAAATAAAATTACATAAAATAACCTATAATAATGAGGTGATACACCAAGCCAAATCTACAAAACACACTTTTATTTGTACAAAGTAAGAAGACAACTCAAACTGAATCAACCCTATATCCTTCTAGCATAAGTATTCTCATACATGTAGATTGCCATGCCTATCTAGAAATGAGTGAAGATAAGGTATGACATAGGAAAATAATAATCCCTCTTATAATTAAATAAAAACTTGATAGATAATACACTTTATGGAACCTATTATAGGATATCTCATTCACACAAACATGCAAGAGTAGACATGAAAAACAAGGAGAACATTTTCATCACTTCTCAACACAAAAACCACTTAAAAAAAACAATTAATATATTTTATAGCATTAAATAAAATTATTAACTTTATTCAAAGTAAAATTAAGTGTCAAAACTAGTATGGATTCACCATACCAATTGTGGGTACAATACCAGACCAAAAAGCCTTGAATTTATAGAACTTAGAAGGAGGGAGATAAGAAGTGAAGCTAAAATGTCACAAGACAAGATGTAAATATATGAGAAATAGTTAAAAATCCATGATATGGAGTGTAAAGAAAGTCAGATAAACTGATATGAACATGTGTCAACTTCAAACAAAGCATCTTCCTCAATTTGGCATAGACTCTTCATGTTCTTGCTTGAAACTGCCTTCATGATTGTGAAGAAGTGATAATTGATTGTATAAAACTATAATAGGGATACTTTAAACATATGGTATGATGTGAGAAGTTAGATAAGAGTTAAATTCATGTCCATAAAATTGTCCATAATAAATGGATTCACCTCTATCACTTGTCACTTATTGCCAACAATCATTTGTCACTAGTCTTCTAGGTAGTCCTCACACTTGTCATCCAAATAGATTGATAATTGTAAAAATGATGTGTTATAATAGGTTTTAGGAAAATTAAATGAGTCCTCTTTTTTCCTATAGTCTATTAAATATACCTCCATTAAAAAATTTGGAATACTTTTCACCTCCATCACTTGATATCCATCTTGCTCTCTCACTGTCTACTTAGACTATTTACCATGAATGGACTCAATGAGATGTTTTCAAGATTTATTGTGGAATGAAGTGAGTCTTATAAGCTTTAAAAAGTCTCTGAAGACATCCCTTAATGGTTATTACTTTAATATCCTCCCTTATACTTGTAAAACATACAAAACTTATAAAAAACCTTAAAATAGGCCTACCCATACAAAGGATAATATGGACCAATTGGGTGGGAAGAATAATGGAAGAGTCATAGGAAGTTTAAAATTAGTTTCATGGCCATTTTATCACCTTTAGATTCATCTCCAATCATCTTGTATTCATCAGGTCTAAACAAGAGTTTTGGGAGGGTTTTAAGAAGTTTAGGTTGTTAAGGATTGTTCATAAAATTCTGACATCCAACCTTTGAATAAATTCCACAAATTTGGGTTGTAGGACCCCCTTAAACCCTCCCCAAATGCTTGATACCTCATGCTTAGTCTTCATATAATTATGAGTATTTAAACACTACCTATCGATCTCTCTCATGCTTTCTTAGTAGGTATGTCAAATAATTATGCCAAAATGACCTCCTAGGGATACTTCTCTACAAATCAATGGATCCAGCATGTTTTCAACTTCCCCCTTATGTTTATCAAAATGTTTGGAAATTTATCATGGTTATCTAGATGAATTTGATAATCCTTAGATTATAAGCTTAGTTTTAGGCCTAAAAACCTAGACTACATATTATGTTCTTAGCCTTTATTATAGTTTAAAATACTATGTATTCCCTCCCACAATTTTTTACTCTTTATTTCATCTTTTCAAATCATTATATAGTGGTTCCAATAATATTCCCTTCAATTATCTTGTTTTCTCATACTAAACTTATAGGTTGCCTAGGTTGGGAGTGACCTCTATCTGAGACAAAATAGAGGTATCTCCCCTATCTACCTAAAAATGTGAGGATATGGAGGCCTTTACCAAATAATTATGATGACTTGTACCAATTTTTATATTTTTATTACATCCATAGACCCCTCAAATCTTCAATTTCTCAAGACTGGTTCACTAGATCTTGACTATGCAGTGTCTCAGTTGACTACGAGTTGGGGTTGGGAACTCATTGGTAAATAGTTATTCTTGATACATTGAATATAAAAAAACATGACATGACCATAATAGGAATTCATCCAACAAGATCATTCATCTTTAGGGAATATACACCAAACTAACTTGCACTTTCCTATACCCAGACTAGTTTATGATTGTGTTAGACTATACCACCTATAGGTGGCTATTTAGAAGAGTTTAAAGAGTCATGTAGATGTGAATGTGTTTTATATACACATGTATAATTATATCATACTTTTTTAATTTATACATTCATGTTCATTTATTACATATATCTAATCATTAGATAAGTTTGTTTTCTCTTATGGATTTAGGTCAATCCATGTGAACCAACTATAAGTGTTGCCAAGGATCCCTATAGGTAACAATTTAGGCCTAAGTATGGTATCCAAATATTTTTACCTATCCTTGGTCACTATAACTATTTAAAAATTTAATGCATTTATTTCATATTTGAGACCATGTCCTCATTCCTTCTACCATCACTATTCTATAGACATGTAATCAAAATGTATGTGCTACTTGAGGTTTAAGACTTTTCTATAGGTGGTTATAAGGGATTGAGCATGTTTTTAAAACTTTTTTATCACTTTTAAGGTTAATATTATTGTCTCTCACCTACATGAGTTCTTCTCATGCCTCAAGGTTGTGTTATAATCAATACACCATAGTGCCCTAGCTATATTCACACTTTTAGACTCAAAGCACTATTATTTTAATTGAGTGGTTTTAGTGGAAAATTGATATACTTGGAAGCTCCTTTACCTTGATTCATATTGATAAAAACCACATCCTTTAATTTTAAAACATTACTACCATGTCTAGGATAAAAGGATGGAGGCATAAAATTCACTCAAACTTCATAGCTTCTCATTGCAAATTGCAACATATAGGGCACAATCTCTTTTTAGAGATGTTAAGAAAATGAGTATTTCAAAGAAACTTTCTCAACTTGTGACCAAGGATTCAAGTTTGTTGTATGTAATAACTATATCACTACCATAATAGTATTTTCTATGCTTTTAAACTTCAAAAAAGGTTTCAAGAAGCTCGACACCTTCATGTCAACATTGCACAAACCTTTGTTGAAGCTGCATGTAAGTTGTCATTATATTGAAACATGACTGCGTATATGGAACCATCTTCAAATTCACTCTTTTATAATAACTAATAACTCTATATTTCTATTTAAACTGCTTAGACCATCATCATTCTCAAAAAGGGGATCACACAAGTATGTTACCTTTAACTTGAAACCACTGTGAGAAGATAAAGCACTGTTCTTAGAAATAACACCTATAGACCCTTGAAACTTATGCATTTATACTAAAATGTAGCACTATTTCATATATATTCTTATTCACACATTCCAAAACATATGATAATAATATGGGAAGGATAATAAAACTCTATAAATGTACCTTTAATGGTTGGAATCATCAAACAACTGAATACATATGAGAAAACTAAAGGCCATGGGGATGAGTAGGTATTTTTGAGTGATTAAACTTATTAAAGTTGATTCATATATAATATTTCATCAAACCAACAACTCTATCCATGAAAAATAATATAATAAATTTTAATAACTCCCACCAAAAGCATTCAGTTAACTCATGTACGGTTCATGCTGAAAGCAAACCAATTGACATGTCTTGACTTGCCTAAGAGAAAAATGGATAATACAAACAATTTTATATAATTTTTCAACTTTTTATGACATATTAATCATGTAAATGGACTATTATGACATGTAGATATCTTCTTAAATCTCCCACATTCCAAGTAGATAACACTTGATCATATAATTACCTGTAAACTATCTTAAACTACTGATATCTCCTCATTTGGATGTTAAAACTACATTTTTTAGTTACCAAAATGAATATTTACACTCTAAATTACATCTTGGAATTTTAATGATAGTTTTACATTTGTCCTTTTCATGAATATTATGTACAATTCTCCTAAAGTGATTAAAAAGTGACATAAAGGCAAAATAATAAAAATGACACATAAGACTAAAGTGGAACACCTTAAGTGACCCTAATAAACATTAACTAAACACATTTATGACCTAGTCAAGACCATTATAATAATGTTGACTATATATGTGGGTTTTATTTGTTTGACTAGGTAGTCAAATTAATTAAAAATTTGGTAATTCCTAGGGGTGGCAAACCTTTTATACCCAAAGACCAATAGCCTTATCCTATCCATTAGGTTATAAGGTCACTTATAAATTTTTATTAACATGTATTAACTCTAAAAGAACAAAAATCACACAAATAAAATAAGCAACAAGGAAATAAACAAGACTCATACTAAATTAAAAACACTTATGTTCTCCAGAACACTTAGGAAAAACACAAAACAACTAAAAGGAAACACACATATCTTAGTATGTATAATACCTCAACACTTGAGGTGAAGTGCCATCTTATGCATTGATTCAACTAGGGTCAAATATAATTCTCTTTTCATCTATACTAATTTATGAAAAAAATACATCATATGAAGCATGTTTGTCTATGAACACTTGTATATATAGGTAATCAAGAGACTTACCATGGTTATGGATTTTTCCAACTACAAGATTTTCATTTAGAGTGCTAAAAATGATTCATTCACCTCTTCAATAATTTTTTAAGGTGGAATTTTGTTTGAAATTAAACATGCTCTTTTAATAGTCTTTAATCTACATCCTATGAGTCATCAAAGACTCCTTAGCCTCAAGTATCTTTTAAACATGACATGCCTCTTGTTGCGAGTCATCAATACTATCCTCCTTATGTTCATTGGGTGATTCATATTCTGCCAAAGGTATTTCATTTTCAGTTGATGTCTCCAACTAGTCTTTATGCTCACCAAATACCTCTTGGACTTCTAAGGTTACTTCTTATTTGACTAAGCTACCAATCTCCTCCTTGCACTCATTAAGAACATGATTGTCTTCATTATCAAGTTTGCACTCCTTTTGGACAATTACAAGCCTTATAATATCTTTCAAACTCTTAAACAATGACATTGAAATGCTACCACATCTCATAAATTTCCTATTGAGGCTTAAATTAAAGCATGTTTTCTTATTTTATAATTATAATAGGTTACTCATCAGGACTGTCATATCTTGATAGAGATGGGATGTTCACATCACCATCTATATTTACAAGGTATTTTCATAATGTAACTTATTCTAAAAAATCATCTTGATCTACCTCAAGTATTCCATCAAGATCTTCATTAAGTATGTAGGTTCCAAGACTAGTCTCTACAAAGCCACCTTTCTCATCTCCCCACTCATCAAGACACAAGTCAAAAATACCATCAAGGAGATTTAGATTTTCTTGATCACTAATGTGATCATCTTTTTCAATCACATTATAATTCATGTTAGAGATATGAGGCACATAAGTTTCAAAATGAAAATTAGAAAGAGGCTCTAATTTGATTGTTACTTTTACACCATATCTAGTCCTAAAACCCATGTAGGACTGATATACAATAAGATAACTTCCAATATTAGCTATGAAATTTCTAGACAAATGAAAGTGAAAAATGAGGAGGCACATCAACCACTATAACATCACTGAGTGATGGTAAAGGTAAGAAAATATTGGAGAATGATTTATCAAACATATTATTATGTCAATGGTCTTGGAAGTCTAATCCATATAATTGGATAACTACTTTGGTATGGGGTTCATATTTTAAGTTCAATTTATCAACTCCCATCTTTGGCATGACACAAGTGTATAGCTCCACTATCAATGAGTGAAAATTATGTCACCAAAAAATATGCTATAATGATTGTATATATAGATTGGAGGTGGCATTTTATACCTTTTCAACTTTGCTTGATTTACCTTCACTTGGATTCATTATGTTTATCAAGTTTTCCTCTCCTTGTCTAGGTTGTTTGGATGTCAAATTGAGATTGGATAGCTCCTCTTGAAGTAGGCCAATTTGTCTAAGTATATCCAAGGTATCCCACATGGATAGATTCACTTGAGACCTCTTCATTTACTTCCACAATGTTAGTGAAAGTACCAGTGACTTTTTCTTGTCCCACTATAAGTAATCATGTTACCTACACCTTGATAAATTTGAGGTATGAAAGCACTTCTAACACCCTGATATCTTTGAACTTACTTGGGCACTTGGATAATTACATTAAACATACATAGTGTCTTGTACTTGTTTGAACATTCATTAGAGAACCACTAGCACCCCCTTGTACTTATTCAACAGCCTTCCTCTTACTCCTTGTGTTTGTAGATATAGAACTTGTATCCATACTTGGTTGCCTATGATGATTTACTGCACATGATTCATCTTACTTCCAATTTCCTAATACATCCCCTATTTTATTAATTTTATCATTAATTAATCCTTCATTTTATGTTTCATTTTGAGTCATAGCTGGTATATTCCCCATGCTTACCATGAAGGCTTGGTTGAAAGATTCATTGACATAAGGAGATGGATCATAAGGTTGATCCAATGAAATATGATTATTATGATCTTGATCAATATTTTTTTTAGTATTTACACAAGTGTCCTTAAAATATAAGGAGCATTAGGATTGATAACCACCATGTGGATTTGATTGGACCAATTATCCTTGACCTTGAGTATGACCTTAGAAAGGATGTCTATTACTTTGATAGTTGGGTTAGGACCGAGTAAGCTAACAGTGACTTTAGAAGGGCTTGATTTGATGTTTTTGGATAAACCTCTTAAGATTTAGGTTCTTTTACTCCAAAAATTTCATCCTTTTTGCCTCATTAGGTTTGTTTGGTTGAGTAGAGACACCAGACATGATTTTAGGTGTAGGAATGGGAGCAACAACAAGTGTTGGAGTTTTCAAGTCAAGAAAAAGAGGTATGATAGGTCTTGTTGGCCATTTTTCAACCCACATACCAAAATTTATTGAAATAAGTGTATTTTCCTGAGGATCAAGTATGGAGCAAGGCTTGGATAGGGTTTTTGGATGAATTAATGGACCAAAGGAATCTTATAGAGTTTAAAGCTTTTGAAACACTTTGATCTTTCTTAAATTGTATCTTTCCAATTTATAAGAGATAGGTCTACAATTACATAGCACCCATGGGATGCCAAGAATGTTTTGAATGGCTTAGGAATGTATGGGATCCATTTGGATCTTCATGTGTTCATTGAGACAATTGGGCCTAGTGACATAAACTCTAAGTAGGCTCTTTGTTGACATCACCATTACCATGTGTAGATGAGTCAGAGGGAATTGGTCATATGGGTTTTTTCAAATTTATGCCAAGATCATATGCATCAAGTTATAGTTCCTCTACCAAAGCACATAAAAACTTACAAAGGTCCAATGTTTTCTCCTCAATCAAGTTTTGCATGTTTTTCTATAGCCATTTTTCAAGAAGTTCTGGTAGAGCTAAGTGAGCATCTTAAAAAAGCCATATCTCACATGCGTGGTAGTTATAGGGGAGATTGGTCACATGGGTTTGTTCATCTTGGTCACTAGATTTTATGGACCAATTTCTTGTTGTAAGCTAGAATTAGCACCCTTGTGAGAGAGTTTTTCAAGCTCTCCCACTCCTAGCTACAATATGGGAACAACCTCAGGCTATGGGTGTCTTATAACGAGGTTGAACCTATAGGATTTTTAATGAGACTAGATCATTATATGCTTCACTTTATATTGTTTCCCATATTATAATATACTATTGATTAAGGAAAAGGGAGAGAAAGATAACATGAAAGGTAAACCTAAGCTAAATATGGTGATGCACCAAAATATGAAATGATCCACTTCAACCTAGAATCCCTAATGAATACTCATGAATTCAAATAAGACACAGACTAATATGATCCTATGTCCAGGCCAAAAGCATAATTATTTTGTGTGCAGGTCTAAGGGAAACCCTACAATTTGAAGGACATAAGGAAATAGGTCTATATGAGACACTACAAGCTCATGACACTTCAAAAAGGCACCAATATCTAACACTTCACACAACCTGTAAGGAACCAAAATAATTGAATAAAAGTGCATGGAGGATTCATAGATGATGAAAAGAGACATATATTTTGTACGTTAAAACCCTAATAATGAACACTTCACTCCAAACTAGAATCAGAAAGTTTATCTTATTGCTTCAAGAGAGTGTTACAAGGTGATTTTGATTGAGTAACTCTATCACTAGTTGATGGATGTCTATTTAAGATCAAAAGCCTATAGATATAGTAGAAAGGGATGAGATAATAGGGGAAGAGAGAAAGGAAGAGGGGAGCCTATTCAAGACATGATAGCTAAGTTGATACCTTACTATATTGAATGTTCCACTCTCTTTGACGAATTAGGGAACTATTTTATTTTGTACAAATGAATTTTTTTTTTTCATAATAACCTCAAGCTTCCTCATTGATCAACAAACATGATATAAGACAATAACTTGTTCAAGAACACCTTTAACACCTGAGCTACCTTTTCTAATTAGCTAACATTCATCTATCATCCCCATGCCATTTTTCACTTATATTACGTGTATAAGGATAAAATGACCATAACTTTGAATTTGTGTTGAGTCATGTTGCTTCTGTGTTGAGAAACTATTTATCAGAGATGATGGCCATGTTGAAGGATGAGGATCTCTTCATTAATTTCACCTACCATTTCCTACTTTGAAACCTAGCCAAATCATTCCTATAGATGGAAAACTAATCTAAGTACATTGGTTTTCCTATATCCATTTATGTCGATGTAAGTCTATAAAAATCCAAATGACTACTTGTAGGGGTTCAAATTTTAACATTTACGGGTCCATCATGGGATATTTGAATCACAAAAACTATTTTATGATCTTGAACTTTGACACTAGGATGAAAGTCATGTTTCCTTTAGACACTTTCCTCTGGGTATTTTTATTTTAGGCCTTTTTCTTTTGGAAAATTTTCTTGACAATTTTCATGGACTTTTTTCCTAAAGGAATTAAACTTCAAACTTTTTGAGAATGACCCTTTAGATTTTGAATAGTCCTTTGGAGAAGTTACCTTTCAAAATTATAAGTATCTTTTGACCACTTTGAAAATACCCCTTTCCAAAGGTAAAGTACCCTTCAAATTTTTTAAATGTCCTTTGGTTATTTGAAATGAACTGTCATCTTTCTGGAAAAGACCATTCAGACAAATTTGCTTCAGCCACTTTCCCAATAGAAAAAGTCTTTGAGAATTTTGTAAAGGTCCACTTCCTTAAAAGATACCCTTAGTAATTTTTGCATAAGACCCTTTGGCATGGAAATGACTCCTTGGAAAAAGTGTTTTAGCCCTTTATAAATTGAAAAGGTCCCTTTACATATATGTTTTATCACTACTTATTGAAGGAATTCCTTCAAAAACATTTCCTTTGTCCTTTTATAAAATACCTTTCAGCTTTTTGTCCTTGGGCACTTTTCCAAAAAATACATCCTTCATTTTTTTTGAAAAGTGCCATGTTTGAAAGAAAAGTACCCTTAGAGAAAAGTGTATAGGACACTTTGATGTAGAAGAATTCCTTCAAGAATTTTGACAAGGACCATTTTATTAAAGATTTAACCTTCAAGAAAAGTGTCCCAGACAATTTTCCTGAAAGAAAAGGTCTTTGTCTTTTGCTTCAGACATTTTTTATAAAATAATTATCCATTAAAAAAAATTCTCAGATAACTTATCCAAAATAATTCAACACTTATCCAAAAAGGGTTCTGAAAGTTTCTATCTTAGCAATGAGAAATCCAAAATAATTCCAAAGTAAATACTTAGCCCAAAAGGCTTTGTACTTAGCTTTTCCAAGGTTTGTAAGCCCTTCTAGACTTTCTCACAAAATTATTGTTTGACCTTCAAGATTTATAATTTTGATCAACTTATTCATCTAGGCACAAAATTGGTATGTGGATCAAAAATTGGCCAACATTTTTGGTGACTCATAGGGAAGCATGCTTACCATTCTTAGAGAACCTAGCTCATTTGATTCATTTGATCTATTGGTAATGGATTCACTACTTTATTTTGACAAGGTTGGCTCTAACTGGAAACCCCCTTTGAAGTAATAAAAATAACAAGAACAAAAAAAACACTATGCCAAAGGCACTTAGGGAAGTGAAACACACAACTAAAAAGGGATGTGCACAAGGCACTTAAAAGAAAACATGAAAAAACTATACAAAAAGTAAAATATATATAATGGATACGAACTCTTCTAATAACAAGGCTTTAGATGAATTTTATTGACTAGGATGGGTAGTACCTCTCCATCTGTTTGGGATATCTAAAAAGCATTATGTTGTTTTCATCCATGGATCAAATAAGGACCAATCTACAAGCTGTCAAATTTGGTATGGTTGTTTGGCTTGGCCTTGTTTGAATCCCACTTCAGGATTAGCTCCCATTCCTTGAATTACCTTGCTATTGATCTCTTATCAAAGGCTTTTTTAACTTTAGCTTGATGTGATTCTATTGTTTTCATTTCAAGGTCTCTCATTTATTTTAAGCTCCATGAGTTATGCCAATCTCATATGCATGGGTTCACCTTCCTTCAACTCTAGCTGATAGGCTAGTTCTAATGTAGGTAGCTCAAGATAAATAGGTATCTTGACCTCCTTTTCATATACTAAGACATATGAAGAATTGTCAATGACAGCTTTAGGAGTCACCCTGTCAGCCCACAAGGCTATCTTTAGTTTAGTGTGTCATGCCCTCTAATTCTCTTCCATAGTTCTCCTGATGATTCTTAGCAATTTTTTATTTTTGGACTAAGCCAATCCATTTAATTGAGGATAATAGTTGGAAGAGGTGATAAGGTAGATGCCCATCTTGAGAGCCTATTCACTTGTTTTCAGACTGAGGAATGCTAATGAATTATCAGAAATGATAGTAGATGGAACACCAAACCTAGTCATAATGATATCATAGAAGTCTAAGCTTACACCTTAATTAGCTTCTTTCAACACAATGGCTTCCACCCACTTAGTGAAGTAGTCAGTTGCAGTAAGCACCCATCTATGCCCTGTACTTGATGGAGGGTTGATCATTCTTATGAAATATAGCCCACATTGCATGAAGAGATGCTCTACCTAAATTGGGTTGAGAGGAAGGGCTACCAATCTTTGTTTACCCATAAAGAAGGCACACTTTCAAAACTTTATTACCCATTCATACACATCCTTGAAGAGTTTGGGTAGATAATAACTATCCCTCATTATCTTTTCTTCTATGGTTCAAGGTGAAAAATGACCTCCTATAGGTCCATTATGGAATTGCTCCAAAAGCTTGGTCATCTAGTCATTATCTATGCACCTAAGGATCACTCCATTGAGGTACTTTCTAAATAAAACCCCATTAACCAATGCATAAGGTATGGACTGAAGTCTAAAATACCTTATTTTACCCTATCCATACCTTATGGGCACTCACCTATTATCAAGAAATGTGTCATATCCTAAATCCAACTAGTTTGAAGTGGAGGTGCATCTATCTGTGAGTTATCTTGTGTTACCAACATAAATTCTGTCTTTGTGAAGGTCATCAACCATATACTCACACAAGCCTTTATCTCTCATTAGCTTAGTGACCTTGATCTCCACATCATACTATGTGACCTTGGTAATCCAATTAACTCTCTTTTCATTCAAGTCTTTGTTAAGAAGGAAGTCTCTCACTCTAAGATGAGACATCATAAGATATATTTTGCTATTAGAGAGCATTGGTCTAAAAAATTTAAGGTTTATTACCACTATAAGGACTTATTTTTATACAAAAGTATATCTCACCTCATACCCCTTAAGCCCTTGATTTAAAAATGCTATTGGCTGCTCAAGTCCTTCACAATTATTTTACATTATCATAGTTTATATATTTTCAATATTGGCAAAGGAATAAAATATGAAATCTCTTGAGAAATAAGGATTCATGACCATGGGTGCTTAGGCAATGGATTTATTGATATCCTCAAATGTTGATTCACCTTCATTTGACCAAGTGAACACTTAGTTCTTCTTCAGCATAGCAGTGATGGGTTTGACCAAGTTTGTAAAACTAGGTATAAACCTTCTCACAAAGTTTATTTTCCTAAGGAAACTTTGGAGTCCCTTCTTATGCTTGGGTAAGGATAAGGCCAAGATGGCACTTATTATATCAGGATTAATAACTAGTCCTTATTTTAATATAATATGTACCAAGATTTTTCCCTCATGAAAAGTAAACACACACTTCTTGGGATTCAAAGACATCCCATACTCTTTACATATCTCAAATATCAACCTCAAGGGGTCCATGTGTTCATTGGCATCCTTGGACAAAATTGTGATGTCATCTAAGTATAACATCACCATTTGATTTAGAATCCCTTGGAAATTCATGTCCATGTCTCTTTAGAAAGTTACCCTAACATTTGATAAACCAAAAGATATATTTTAGTACTCATGCATGCCCCATTTAGTGGTGAAGGTAGTCTTGTATTGATCTTATTTCTTTACTAATACTTAGTTGTAACTTGAATATCCATCCAAAAGATAAAAATGTTCTAAACCTAAAATTATTTGAAGAAGCTACTCCATAGATGGTAGAGGGTAATGGTCCTTTAAGGAGACCCTATTCATATCTTTAAAGTCAACGTGCAGCTTAATCTCCCCACTCTTTTTCCTTATGGGTACCAAATTGTCTACCCATGATGAGTGCTTGATGGGAAAGATGATCTTAGATTCAATTAACTTGGTTATCTCTCTCCTCATAAGCTCTTCTATTTTGGGGTTAACAGACCTTTATTTTTGCCTCATAGGCTTAGCATTAGCCTCCAATTTTATAGTATTTTGGGCTAACTTTGGATCAAACTCTCTTAGATCACTATATTCCCAAGCAAAGATGTCTAAATATTCCTTACAAATTTTAACAAAAGCATGAATTTCTTCCTCATTACTTACCTTACCAAGCTTGAGGAGCTTGCCCTTGAAAATAAGGACTTATTCATACTTCTCCTCATCAGTTGACATTACTACCTTGTATTTTCTCTTATGGTCTCCCTCATCAAAAAGACTTTCAAAGTTGACCATACCTTTAGGAAGTTTGTTAGACCTCAGTTGAACAATTTTTTCCTCATACTGATGTTTAAATTTAACTTGGTTTATGGAGGAAAACTTTGCTTCTTATTGTAAGGAACAAGTACTTTATTTATCATTTTCAAATACCTACTAGTGTGTTTCATTATCTGGTAGTTATGGATTCACCACCACCTTGACATGTGGCTGAACCTTGGCCTCTTTTAGCTTACTTAGAATATCAAATTGGGATCCCACAATTGCCAACTTATTAACATGTTGGTTCTGATTCCTTGGCATAGCTTGAATGTTAAAGGCTTCAAATCCTTCAATTAGGATGCACACTCTATTTTTGTAAGACCTCATCAAATGATTCTTCATAATTTTCAATCCCTTAAATTAGTTCACTATAAGCTCACTATCACCATGTACTTGTGACTAATTTATTCCCCTCTTACTAGTCCATTAGAGACCATGGATTAGGCCTTCATATTCTATTGCATTAGAGGAAAAACCAAAATGGAACCTATAAGAAGATAAATACTTATCATTTGAAGGGGAAACTAGCATAACCCCTACATCTACTCCATTTTTCTCCTTGAACCATCAAAGAACAACTTCTACATACCATTGAGGTATTCTTTAGGTCCAATGAGGAAATGCATGAGTTGATTTTCTTCATGTAACAAATAGACACCCATGTCTCTTTATTCAACACCTTCCAAAGGGTTGAGAAATTGATTATCCCCCATATCTCATCATAGAATAAGTCTAGAATCTCCTCAAGATAAGTATATAGTTCTTGACCAATTGTAAATTCATCCTCATCAAGGATAGAACAATTGAGGTTTATGATATCTAGCTGATGGGGCTCAATGTGAAATTATGCCATGTGTTTAGCCTTGCTTGATAACTTAGACCCATACCTTTTTCTAAATTCTATATATGAATAATCTGCTATGAGATAACCTCCTATTTTTGCAATGAATTCTCTAGTAAGGCATAACGTGAAGTAATGAGTTACATCAAGTATCAACACATCCTAAACCACCAAAACACTAGGACAAGTATGTAGAGTCAAGCTCAAATCCTTGATGATACCAAATGGATTTGGAGAAGAAACATCAAGCTATAGAACTCCCTTAGTATGTGGCTCATATTTGAGGTTCAATTGATCAACTATACACTTTAAAATTATTGAAGTGCTAGCTCCAATATCTACCAAGGAATCACAAATGATTAATGAAATGTATAATAGAGGAGGTTTAACGACCTTAATTGATCCTTCTCCCATAGGACCTTGGGTTGCATTGGTGAGGACTTCAATTTTTTTACTTGGTTGTTTGCTTACAATTGTTGTAACACTTATCTTGGACAAACCTTTGAAGGATATCCACTTGATTGGGAATGGAAAGCATGTCCCACATCAGTACTCTCACACTCTATTTATTTATTTTTTCAATAATGTTGATTGGTGGACCACAAACCTTCATCTATGCTTTGGGAGCCACTATTATTGTTTATTAAATTTGTGAGTTTTGTGGATCAAAACCTTTCTCCTGATTCTAATTTGTAGGAGGTGATGGGACCTTTGGAATAGTAGTCGGTTCACTTGGATATTATAGTAATGGAGTAATATTAGGAGGATCTTTGACTGCCTCTTGATTACCATCCATATTCCTTCTTTTGAACCTTGTACTAGCTGCCACTATAATGTATGCTTGGCTATAACTAGCCTACTGATTGAGTGCATATCACTCTTATTGTTCACTGATGACCATTATAACATCTAGCTGGTTTGGTAACTGATCCAATCCTTGGTCTTGTGGATACTATCCTAGTTTTGTCATCATGGTGATCTCTATGTTTTGAGCCATTAAGGCTTGATTGTATCCATAAGCAACAGTCTGCTACAATTGGTCATTAAATGCCTAGTTAAAACCATTAGTTGGGACAATGGATTACCCAAAATATTGATCCTAAGGTATAGTCCCTTCAGCCTCTTGAGAAATATTGTTTTTAATAGGAACCAAAGTATTAGAGGTGCTTGTAGCATTTGGATTATAGTTATTGTATCTAGCATAATTAGGCTACCCCTATCCTTGACCTTGTCCTTGGAAATTTCCTTTGTAAGGTGGCCTATTTTCTTGATAAGACTACTGCTAAGTCTGATAAAGAGATTGGTAAGGCTTATTGAACTGAGCTTGTTGCTTCTTCACATTTACCACATCATTTCCCAATGCTTGGATCATGCTCTTAAGTTCTAGGTATTATTTTTACTCTTGTGAATCACTTGATATGCTAATGGAGGCCTTTTCCTACTTAGGTGAAGGTATACTAGAATTTTTTGGAGTTGGAAGAATAACATCAAGTGGGGGAATAACCATAGGGTGTGGTCTGATTTCAAGGGAAAGAGGCATTGGGGTTCTAGGAGCAAGCTTTCCAACCTGAACTAGGCAATTTTATGCTTTAATAGCCACCTCATAAGCATCTAGCAATATGCCCCCTCCCATGGATTGGATCATTATAACTATATAAATATTTAGATCTTTCAAGTAGTATAAGAATTCAAAGTTAGGGGATGGTCTAATAGAGGCTATAATTCTATCCCAATCTTTTTGGAATCTTGTGTTGAAGTCTTGCATGACTTCATGGGGGACACTCTTGATTATGGTAAGTTGTTCTACTAGTGACAAATGGTCACTTTTGTCTATAAATCTATTACACAAGGCCACTCCTAGCTAATTACATGATTGAATAGAATTAAGATCTAAGCCTCTATACCAATCTAAATATTTTCTCTTAAGGGATACAACTAACAGTCTAATAGCTATATTTTCTATAGTGACATTATGGATATTTCAAAAATTGGCTATCATTGATGTGTTCAACAGGGGTTATGGCTTGGTCTCCTATAAAATATGAGATGATTTTGAGAGATGATAATATCATAAGATCATATTATGGTAGATTCAAAGGACTTTGGCCACTGAAACCTATAAAAGCTCTTTGGGGAATCATGGTAATAGGTTGAACTATCAAGAGGTTGCTTGCAAGGGTAGGCCTTGAGACTGGGTTAGGAAAAGGTTTCCTTACGTATGGTAGAGTATTGGAAAACCTTAACCTTTTGGATAAATTTAAGGGGAGTTCAACAAAATCAAAAGGAATACCTCTAAAATTTGATCTTATAGTCAGCTTTAGCATGAAATTTATTTTTCTAGCACTAGATTACTAAGTGTTCTTTAGAGTCACCAGATACTAAAATATGAAAGCTATAACCACTACAAATTGATCAAACCAACATAAAACTTGACCAATATTATTTCAAAGTGGTCCTATTGGGCATGTTAAAAACTATTTTAGGCTAGAATTATCACCCTCGTGAGAGAGTTTTTTAGGCTCTCCCACTCCTAGCTATAATATGGGAACAAACTTAGGCTATGGGTATCCTTTAGTGAGGTTAAACCTCTAGGATTTTTAATGAGGATAGCTCCTCAAATGATTCACTTCGGCTTGTTTTACACATTATAATCTACTAATGAATAAGGAAAAGGGAGAGAACGATAACATGAAAAGGAAACCTAAGCCAAGGATGTTGATGCACCAAAATATGAAATGATCCACTTCAGCCTGGAAGCCCTAATGACTAATAATGAATTCAAACAAGACATAGAGTAATCTAATCCTATCTCAAGGCTAAAATCATAAGTATTTTATGTGGAGGTCAAAGGGAAACCCTACAATTTAAAGGACATAAGGAAATAGGTCTATATGAGACACTACAATCTCATGACACTTCAAGAAGGCACTGATATCTAACACTTCACACAACTTTAAAGGAACAAAAAGAATTAAATAAAGGTGTGTGGAGGATTCACAGATGATGAAAAGAGACATATATTTTGTAAGTTAAAACCCCAATAATGCACACTTCACTCCAAAATAAAATAAAAAAGTTTATCTTATTTATTCAAGAGAGTGTTACAATGTGATTTTGATAGAGTAACTCTATCACCAATTGAAGGATGTTTGTTTAGGCTCAAAATCATATATATATATATATATATATATATATATATATATATATATATATATATATATATATATATATATATATACATATATATATATATATATATATATATATATATATACATATATATATATATATATATATATATATATACATATATATATATAGTAGAAAGGGATGAGAGAAGAGGGGAAAAGAGAAAAGAAGAGGGGACGTTGTTTGAGACATGATAGCTAAGCTGCTACCTTAATGTAATGAATGTTCCACTCTCTTTTTGACCAATTAAGGCACTATTTTTTTTTGTAATTTGTTTTTTCATAATAACCTCAAGCCTCTTCATTGGTCATAAAACATGCTAGAAGACAAGAACTTCTTTAAGAATGCCTTTAATACCTGAGCTACATTTTATGATCACTTGACTTTCATCTATCATCCCCATGTCATCTTTCACTTGTATTGCATGTATAAGGACAAAATCCCCATAACTTTGAATATGTGCCAAACCATGATGCTTTTGTGTTGAGTGTCTATTTGTTAGAGATGATGGCCATGTCAAAGGATGAGGACCTCTTCATTAATTTCACCTACCATCTCCTCCTTTGAAACCTGGATAAGATCTTTCTTATATATGGAAAACCAATCTAAGGACATTGGTTTTCATGTATCCATTTACATTGATGTGAGTCCATACAATATAAATGACTACTTGTAGGGGTTCAAATTTTGACATTTGCATGCCCATCATGGGATATTTGAATCCTAACATCTATTTTATGAGCTTGAACATAGATAATGGCACAAATGTCATGTTTCATTTAGACACTTTCCTATGGGCCTTTTTCTTTTAGGCCCTTTTCTTTTGGATAATTTGCTTGAAGAATTTCCATGGAATTTTTTCTTGAAGGAATTAAACTTGAAACTTTTTGAGAATGACCCTTCAGATTTTAAAAATTACTTTGGAAAAGTGACCTTTCTAAAGGAAAAGTATCTTTTGGCCACTTTTAAAATGTCCCTTTCCAAAGGGAAAGTACCCTTCAGATTTTGTAAATGTCTTTTGGTTATTTGAAATGAGTCATCAACTTTTTGGAAAAGACCATTCAAACAAATTTGCTTTAGCCACTTTCCTAAAATAAAAAGTCTTTAGGACTTTTGCAAAGGTCCACTTCCTCAAAATGTACCCTCATGAATTTCTATATAAGACACTTTGGCATGGAAATGACTCTTTGTAAAAAGTGTTTTGGTCCTTCAAAACTTGAAAAGGTCCCTTTACTTATTTATTTCGGCACTTCTTCCTAAAGGAATTCCTTTGGAATTTTTTCCTTTAGCCTTTTATAAAATACCTTTAAGCTTTTTGTCCTTGGGCACTTTTCCAAAAAAGATATCCTTCAAAATTTTTGAAAAGTGCCATGTCTGAAAGAAAATTACCCTTTGAGAAAAGTGTATAGGATACTTTGTTGTAGAAGAATTCCTTTGGGAATTCTGAAAAGGACCATTTTATTGAAGAGTTACCCTTTTGGAAAATTGTTCCAAACAATTTTCCCAAAAGAAAAGGTCTTTGTCTTTTGCTTTGGACATTTTTTTTGAAAGAATTATCCATTCAAAAACTTCATCTCAGATAACTTGTCTGAAATAATTCAACACTTAGTCAAAAAAGTTCCCAAAAGTTTCTACCATAGTAATGAAAAGGCCAAAATAATTCCAAAGTAAAGACTTTGCCTAAAAGGCTTTGCACTTAAATTTTTCAAGGTTTGTAATCGCTTATAGACTTGCTCATGAAACTATTATTTGACCTTCAAGATTTAGAATTTTTCTTAGCTTATTCATCTAGGCACAAACTTGGTATGTGGGTCAAAACTTGGCCAATAGTTCAATAACCTTCATTGAAGCACAAATGAAATTATACATGATCAAAGTTGGATCCTCAATTATTTTTCGCTAAGTTTTCTATACTTATCAAAGTGAGCTTGACTATCACCAAGATGTCATGCATGAGTAGATATGGACTAGCCAGCTTGAATATTTAATATATTCACCTAGAAAACTCCCAGGGCCAATGGATCAAATGGGTTTGTTATTTTTACCTCAAGAACATCTCCTAAAAGTTTTGTGCCTCTATGATTCTTTTGCTTCAAGATATAAATATGTAAAGTTGGTCAAAATAGATCTACAACATAAGATATTTGTGCTAACATCAAAATAAAGCTTGAGATAAAATATATCTATGATTAAATTTTATGGTACATGGGACATTAATTACATCTAGTGGGATGTTAAGTTATGATCAATGGGAAATAAAATTTAAAGATGCCATCCAATTGTCTTTTGATGAGAGCAAGGATGCCAATTTTAAGATAATGAACTAGACATTAGTTTCTAAATAGTGGGTCCTAGTAGATCAATGATTGTAATATGATCAAGAATTTAGATCTAATGGCAAGCAGAGGCCAAAGGGGTTAGTGAATCTCAAGAGCAAATATGTGCATGATAGGTGTCAATAGTGTGTTCAATTGGTAGATGATCAATAGTTAGCACTTGATCAAGCAAATCAAAAT
The DNA here is from genome assembly GCA_037957365.1 of Torreya grandis. Lineage (NCBI taxonomy): Eukaryota > Viridiplantae > Streptophyta > Pinopsida > Cupressales > Taxaceae > Torreya > Torreya grandis. The sequence continues at coordinate 729,804 of JARHVA010005068.1, read as the reverse complement.
CAATAGAGTGAGAATATTTAGTGTGTAAATGGTCGAGTCAGCTTTTGATGGCCAATCAAAACAAAGGCAAGCCTAAGTGACTTAAAAAGAGGTTAAAGGGTCAGTTTTTGACTAAGGCAGGCAAGCATACATAGAATCAAGCTCAAACTCAACCTGAGTTGAATGAAGATAATCAATATGGAATAAGCATTTCTAGTAGAGCTCCATAGAGGTAAATTAGGATATTTAGACCTAATATATGACAAAATGGTGGTAACTTATTATGAAAGGAACTAGGCATAGAACAGAGTACCATTTATATGGACTATAAGAAAACCAATAACCTTAAATTGGTTTCTTGAATATAGGATAGACCTATGATCTAGATATGAAAGTGGAAAAAATAGGTGACTAATGCAACGGGTCTTCATCCACCAACATGGCCATAATTTTGACAAGTAGCTACCTAAAAAGCATAGAGCCATTATTCAATCAGATCTATGAGTATGAGATTTTATCTTCAAGTAAGAGATGGTGTGAAGGATCAAGGAAAAGGATTGGTGATGGTAACTACAACTAGGAGAATTAATTGTGTCCTCAAAACCCTTGGGGCCTTTCTCACTCAAAAATCCATGGGTAGTGTACTAATTGATCAAAAAAGTGGAAAGGTTTTCATTAGCTAAGAAACAAAAGGTGGAAGCTTAAGTTCAATTAATAACCTAAATTAAAGTTTTATTTTTTGATGGTGCTCTCTCTCTCTCTCTCTCTCTCTCTCTCTCTCTCTCTCTCTCTCTCTCTCTCTCTCTCTCTCTCTCTCTCTTCTTTATATTTTGGTCACATTCCCATGGAAGGGGTTCTCAAATTTTAGAATTTAGTATTTTATTTTTTGTGACAAGGATACTTATCAAGACTCTTGTGAATGTGTGCTCATTTGATATGGTTAAACCTTGTCAAAATATTGTAAGAACTACCTTTTGAAGTAATAGGATCGACTCTTTGCCTATCTCTTATCTTTAATCAGTGCTTAATATGCTTGTGCATGGTGAATTTATAAAGGAGATTTGTCTTAGTTTGTTGTCGTTATGCTTACCTCTTTGAAGGTGTTTTCAAACTAATTTGTAGGTATATATTAGTGTTTTACTTGAAACCTCTTATATGAAATAATTATGCACTTAGTGATATTGAGTAAGCCATAGTTGTCTTTTGCTAATCTAGTGTGTTTTCAAGATTATATAAATGTCCATTTAAATTTGTGCATCACCCTTTTAGCCTTATTATAAGCCATTAATATATTTCTAACCCTCTTGTTTGTGAATCATTAGTTTAGCATTAGTTTAGGTGAGCATCAAGAGGAAGTTAGCCTTCTACAGAGGTTCAACCCCAACATAGGTGACCCATATCCTGTAGTTGTTCCCATTGTATATCTCAATTGGAGAGAGCTTGAATAAATCTTTCCAAGGGTGAAAATTTATCACATAATATTTTATGGATGCTTGGTAGGACCCGTTTCTTTTAAAAGGAGGATTGATCAAATTTGATGTTGGTTAGATCAAATTTATAGTAGTTAATCTCCTAAATAACATCATCTAGCAACTCCAAAAGGAAGAAATCAACACTAATGTAGAGGAAGTAGCTTCATCACATGCTAAAGGTGAGAAAAAGGTTAGATTTAAGAGGTATTCCTTTTTATTTTGTTGAACTAACTTTAAATTCAACAAAAAGATTAAGGTTTTCCAATACTTATCCATATCAGGGAATTTTTCTCCTAGGTCATTTCCAAGGCCTACCCATATAATAATCCCTATATTAACCCATTACATAACCATGGAAGTCCCTAGAAATTTTGTGGCTTTTAATGGAAAAATACATATATCCCTTGATCACTATTATCCTATCCCAGTTGCAACACTTAAATGTGTTCCCTATTACATTAGAGACCAAGTTGTAACACCCTCTGAGCACGTTATGGACATAAGCAACTTATGAACTATACATAATATCACTAAGGATTTTATAGATATTAGGTTATTAGTGTGGTTATATAAAATTTAATTTTTACAACTTGAGCATGAATTGTGTCACGTAAACCATAAGTCTCTCTTACTTGATTGTACAACTCACTAAGACATGTTTTCACTATTTTCCAGTCATCCATAGCCTTCTAGATTCATCCCCTACTATATCAGACTCCTCTCTCATGTATATAACTATCCCTTATGGTCCCTTTACTCCTATAAAATAATTCCATAAATGGGACTATAATATTGCGGCTTAGGGTGTTCACTTTCTAGTGTTATTGTCTAAGTCCATAATTGGCTTAAATGGTTAGATTTTCTTAAATCCTTATCTTTTCCTCTATCAACCTAATGCAAGTTCATCTAACCTAAGATCATCATAAGATCCCATTAAAAGGTCATTTATAAGGGTTATAAATCATTTAAAGGCATAAGATATAAATATACTAAAGCATACTCAAGCAAACATTCCTATTCTTTACATATAACCAACCACTATTTTTTCCAGTCTATCTACACATCCGTACTAGTCATGAGTCATCTGAAGATTTCCAAAATTTACATAAACTTTCATTACATACACTTTATTACACTACATAAATTCAAATTGGGAGAATTTCATTGGCTTTGATCCCTCTTCAGATTATTGGTATGTAGGTAGCATGCCCACACACATGGTGTGATCGCACATTCAATACATATTAAACACTAACCCCTTTTCCAGTTAGATTAAAGGTCAAATAGAAAGCATGAAGGGGAGATATTAATTTTGAAGACAAAATAAATTTCATAGGGATCTTCATGAATAACTAGGTCTTGGTATTCTAGGCATAGGGTCTCTTAGAGCAACTGAACAAAACCTAGAAAGCTCAGACCCTCAAGACTACAATGCCAAAACAAGGACTATAGTGTTGTAAATTTAAGTGTCCCATTTTTAGGCTCATATCTAGGTATAAAATATACTTTTACATCCTATTTCTGATAGTCTACCTAGTTAGATAAACAAGTTATAGTCTCTATCTCTTCTATCTCAGTCCTAAATTAGTTAAGTTTTACTCTCTTTTCCCTTGTTTGCTATTTTTAGAAATCAACTAAGCACTTCCAGATTCAAAAAATTAGTAGGCTAATTAAGGCACATATTATTTAATAATTTCCCCCTCAATCTAGACCCCTTTATTATTTAAGAAATTATCCACTAGTTTCCCAAATTTAGTAAAACATTTGGTGAACCTGACTTAAAATTTTTGCACAAAAACCCTAGAAACGCTAGGGCTAATTATTTTCTATTTTTATAAATATTTTCCTAATTTTTATTGAATTTAAAAATTATAAAACTAAAAATTAATATTTTTAATAATTCACTCAAACCCTAGTTTTCACATACTAGGTCCTTTTTGCATACAAACACTTTCAAACCACTAGGAAAAATATATTGCTAATTTTAGAAATATTTTCATATTTTTCCTGATTTGTTCATGATAAATTCTACAAATTCATAGAAAAATTTTCAGATTATTACATTCATTTTGAATAAATCCATTGCAAAATCCTAGTTGCATCAACTAATTCTTAGTAATATTCCACCTATTTTCTAAATTTTTTAATTGAATAGTAGAATTAAAAAATCACTTCAAATTTGAAAAATTCATAGTAATTTTAGAAAATTATTTTTTCCCAAAACCCTAGTTTCATCTACTATGTCCCATTAAATCAAGTGCTTGCCCATAATTTTTTGAATTTTATCTTGCATATTTAGCTTAGAAAATCAATTTCAAATTCAAAATTTCATAGTATTTTGCAGATAATATTTTTGAAAAATCCCTAGTTACATACATTAGGTCCCATTACATCTTGAGTTATCACCTTACATAATTGGAGTTTGGTATCTTTTTTATGCATATTCTTGTTCATTGTTTAGATTATTTTTATTTAATCTACTTTATTATTTTCCACATTGTTTTCCTTATGCCATCTAAGCTACTTGCATCTCTTCATTTGAGATGAAGTGCAAGACTTAGTGGCCACCCTCATAAATTTAACCATATTTCTACAACCCATTCCTATACCATGGATAAGCAATTAACTCAGGGCCTTATTATAGATCCTACACATCCAAATTACACTAATTTCAATGAACATGATTATGATAATGAGCAATATGAGAATAATAATGATGACACAGATATTGATGCTCATGTTATATCACATCGGACTATTGATCCACTTCCACCCATTGTTAACAATGAAGTTGCACTCAATAAAGATTTGATTTTACAAAATTTTAGAGAAAGACTCAAGGAAAAAACCTGCAATCATGTTAACATCTTAAAATTTATCATGAAACTAAATAAGGCCAAAATTTTTGAGTCTTTTCAAACCATTGAGATACATGTTTCACATGAAACTATGAGGGAAACTATGTCACAAAAACTCCCTATAACATCCCAACCTTCTTCTATGATACTAGTTATAGCTAGTACATCCCTATCTCCTGATGTGGCAGCCCTTGTGCAAGAGATTCTATCTCTTGAATCCAAGGTGCAACATCTTGAGAAAGGCACCACTAGACCTACATAGACATTGAACTCCTTCACTTTATTACATACATCTTTGGTATGACACATATCTTCTACACCTTTTCCAACTATATTTGTACAACTAATCTCACTCTTTACGATGGCAAGGGTAATCTAGAGACACATTTGAGTGCCTTTCATGTAGCATGTTTGGATTATGTAACAAATGACTGACTATTAACTAAACTATTTATAAATATCCTTAAGGATTATGAATTACAATGGTTTTATAGTCTATCAAATGAGTCAGTTAATGCATTCAATCTTCTTACCGACATGTTCCTATCATGTTTTAGTATCAATATTGGTGATAAAGTTTCATATTCTCAAATTTCACAATAAAAATATAAATCAAATGAGCCTCTCATCGAGTATGTTCTCAGATACAAGACCATATTGGCTAAGATGACTACCCCTATGGCATATTAGGAGTTACAAGAGCTCTTCAAACAGAGTCTTCTACCAGTTTTGTATGAGATAATTATGTTCAAATGATTCTCTTCTTTCACTAAATTATGTAGACACCTAAAACTGCCCACCGATAACCTCCAACTAAGATTTTAGCCAATTTCTACCCAAAATGTATAATTTGGCCTAATAACACAAAAACACACTAAATGATGTGAAACTGACATATTCAAGTGCCAATTTTGGCCAAGGTATCACTAAATGGGGAAATGCAATTTATGAGCCAGGTAACTTTGATCAGTTCATTTTGAGTCAAAATGCCAAATTTGCACCTAGGTGCTCTGGATTAATATTCCCTATCAAATCTCTTACACGAGAGATGTGCCTTTATTATTTATTGTTTGTAACAACCTAAATGGGAATATGGATCCAATGCTTCTAAAAGTGACTTCCAATTCTAATCCAGTCAAATTTTGGACCAATAACAAGGCATTCTAATTAATTTGAGTAATTTGTGCATAAAATGCTTAAACATGTTTAAGAGCTAATTAAACCAAATCAAGGCCTAATTAATAATTCTATAGAAACTTGTTGAAAACTTGTTTTTATAAATAAATATTGAATATATGCATCATCAAGTGACCTCATTTCTTGGGAAGACATCCCTAGGCCATAAATGCCACAAATATTAGGATTCATGCCTTCCATGCCTCATCAATGCCTTCCATGATGACCTCCATGGCTCTTAGTTGCCCCTTCTTCCAATGTCATGATGAGGATAATTACAAAATTAACTCCAAAAATTGAATTAATCCTCAACCACACATCTCAATCTTGAGATGGATGGTTCAGGTTGATTTTAGACATTCTCAAAAATCTATAAATAGAAAGGCCAAGAACATCATTTCTAAGGTATTTTGGTGTAAAGTTATAATGCATAAATATATTCAAGAATCCATTTCAACTAGTGTTACCATTCCAAATTGATTCGAAGCCAAGCCATAAGCCAAAAGTACCAAGGAGAGATTTAGGTAGCCAAGCTTCCATTGTCAAGAACTTAATGAGCATAAGTCGAGCAAGCCACCACTACAAAGGCATTTGGAGCATCTGAAGAAGGTGAAGGTATTCTCATGTTTTCATTGCCTAATTTTTAGTCATGTTATCATTTATTTTTATTAACTAAGATCTCCCTAGTGTCTAGGCCTAGAGATGTTATGCTATTAGTGTGTTTATTTCATTTTGTTTGTCATTTTTGAACTAACACAATACTAACCATCCTCTCTTGAGTCAAATTCCTAGATCACATAATGGCATGCCTAGTGGGAATAGATGCATCTCACACCTGAAGAAGATCATTTTTCAACTCTGAAATATCCATTTATACCCTTAAAACTCATGCAAATTGATTTTCTAACTTTATTTTGCCATTTTTATTTGCCATTGTTTTACACAGTAACTAACATCAACAAGTAAGACCAACATCAGTTACCTATCTTAACTAGTGTTAGTTATCAAAACCAACATTAGTTAGATCTCAGTTAGCCTAAGTAATTGATGTTAGTGGTAATAACTGACGTTGGTCACTATGTTTTTCCAAAAACACAGACCCAAGAGCTACTTTTTTAAGGTTCATTATTTCAAGCTAAAAAGAGATTCAAAGCTAAAGGACATGATAACATTTTTTCTATAGGACCATGCTTGATATTTTCTCAAAACGTGTTTAAATCACCTTTTCATGCTTAAAAATAAATTAGGAGCCCTGTTTTTGTGTTTAACAAAGAATTTAGATGTTTTTGGTGAATGTTTTCAAAGTTTTGAACTAAGACCTAGGGATCAAATGAACACCACAAAATATTTCATTTTGGGCTTAAAATTAAACACACTTGTCAATTATTTTTTGCAATAGTTGTTTAATCAAATTTTTATTTGGAAAAAAGAGGAATGTTACATGTATGCTCTTCCATTTTTCCCCTATAGGGAACCCTTGGAATCAAAAGTGCCATTCCTATTTCAAATAGCCTAGTCTAAGGCTTAGAAAGAAAGTTATCTAAATCACTCCCCAAAAAATCATCAAAGTTGGGTGACCTTGAAAATGACCCTAAAGTCTTTCTACTTTCATGCTTTCTTTATTTTTATGTATCTTGGATTATGAGGTTGAATTCATCACCTCTCACAAGTTCTTTACGGAAGTTTTGACCTGGGGTTTCACCTCCTAACATTGACTTCATTTGGATCCTTTGGAGTTTCTCATGAGATGTAGTGGAACTTTGGACATCACACTACATTGGGTGAACAATAAGATGTAGTGGTTGCAAAAAGGACTAGACATTTTTACAACAATCCAAGTGATACAGACCCAAAATCTGGGCTTTTCTTTTGCATTATTTGACGTGAAAATCATTATGTAATTGATTCCCCTAGAATGATCAAAACTTACTAGTTTAGTTAACCCCATTTCCATACCCTTGTTAGGATTTGGATGATTATACTTAGTGTATTTTTGTCATTTTTCTTGGTAGGCTTTGAGACTAAAACTTGTTAGGTTATTCATAAGCTATGTCAAAATCATGTATTTGAGTTAAGAAGGGTAGTGTTATGCTACCCAAATCATGTCAAGTCTTTTTTGTCTTTGAGTCTTTAAAACATAACAATTCACCATATCATTCGAGTATGCTTACATTGTTAGGCTGCTCAATTTGTTTCAAGACTTGTTTACCATTATACCAAAACTATTTGTTTCAAACCATGTCATGCATACCATTTGGACCATTGTTTTGTGCCATCATGCTATCCAATCTTGTTTAATTTATTTAGTTAAATCCTATTTTTCAATGTTGAGTTTTCAATTAGCCTTGTTAAGTTTGGATCCAAACATTGATTGATTTATATTTAAGCCTCAATTCATGGCACTAATACATAGATCTTTCTCTTTTGGGTTACATAACTTCAGTTAATCAATTACCCAAAATTGAAAACTATTAATGGTTTATTTATTTAATGCCTATCCTCATCATTGTTTATGCCTTTATTTGGGAAAGCACAATGTTTCTCAAAGAGCCTTTTGTCTTATTCCTTATGCCAATTGATCATGTTTATGTTTGATTCCATTTGTCGGGTATATGTCAAAGTTGTTTCCAAACTTGTTAGATTAAATCAAATCACATCAGCCTTTATTTCAAGTCTAGCTTTTGACACTGTTTGGCCAAAAGTCCAAGCATATGCCTATTTGTTTAAGCCTATCTTTTGACTCCATGTTTGGATAAAATACCGAGCAACTTAACTTCTCCCTTTCATAGTTTAGACCTTCTTTATAACACCTTGAACTAAACCTTTGACATGCCAATTTTTATTTAGATGCTTGACCTTTTATGTGTATGACATTAGACATTAGACATTTGATGTTAGGCTATTTTATACCAAGTCTTAGTACAAATAATTTTGGAGATACAGATCCACCTTCAGACCACATTGGAGATATAGATCCACCCCTTTAACCAAGTTGAACTGAGTTTGAACCATCTATCCTTTGGACATAGTTTTTTAGAGTTTGTGGAACTCTAAGTCTTTTTTTTAGAGCTTTCATCATTTATGTGGATATGCCTTGCTACACTTATGGTGGAGTCACATACAATCTGACTTATGATAGAGTGGTCACACAAAATGACTTTTATGGCTTTTGTAAAGACCCCAATGATGCTAATATGGTTTATGAGATAGATTTATATCTGCCTCATATTAATCATTCATGGGAACAAAGTCATAAAACAAGTTACGATCCAACTCAAGACCTTGATTGGTATGAAGAGGCTTATGAAGAGGAATTTTAAGACCTAACTACAGATAAGGTTATTTGTGATATAAATTCATACCTTCTTTACAATAATTAGTACATGGAACATAGTCAAGAACTAGCTTATGATCCAACTCATGACTGGGATGATATGGTTTATGAGGAAGACTTGGATGCTTTTGCTTTTGCAAGAAATCAAGTTTCAAAACATCCTTTTTTATCTAATCATAGGCTATCCCTAACCCTCCTTTGGATTATATGAGCTATCAATCTCTGCAATATCTAAGGAAAACCATTTCTATACTAAGACCTTGTCCTTTAGTTTGTATGAGTAATCAAGCTCCATAATGCCCTTTCATCATTCCAAGACCTAGTCCTTTGGCTTGTATGAGAAATCATGTTCCCCAATGCTCTATCATTATCTAACTTCAAGTCATTCCTTTTCCATTACTAATCCCAACCAAACCTCAACCGATCCAATCATTCAAAGACCAAGCTATGTTCAAAACTAGTATTTTCTAACTCATTGGAAACCAAGGCCAAGAGAACCAACCAATCCAAGATGTTTTTTTTGAACCAACCATTTGTGATAAGTCAACCTATGATGAATCACCTATTAATCCTATACTAGTTATCAAGGAGTCTCACTCTGATGATCCAGTCTTTGCTAATTTAATTCTTAACGATTATAGCTGCTTCTAGGCAAATCATTACCTCAATTGTGTGCTTATTTTTCAAGATCTTCTTATTAATAAGCTAGTCTTTGAGGAGTTATCTCTTGACCTATTTACCATCCTAGAGGAGTCTCACTTTAACAAACCATTTTTTTGGATCCCATTATGCCATCACAAGTCATTACTTGTCCAAAACTAAATATTCAATAAGACATCATTATAATAGAGCACCCATCAGATGAAGAATCAGAGTTAGATTCAGGTTCTATTCTTGAACCAACATCAAATTTAGCATCAAAATTTGAATCAACATTAGTCTCAACATCAGAGGTGGAGTTATTTGAGTTAGAATCAGATTCAAAAGAAGAATATGTTTATGGTTGTTACAATATTGGTTATGCATGCCTCGTAGATCAACTTTAATACATTTGTGATCCTTAAACAATTTTTGAGGATGAGTACTTAAACATTGACACAAGTTTTCCTAGTATCTTCTACAAGGATTATGAAACCTCTCCCCATTCCAATACCATTACACAAGCCATTACCATCAACCAAAATATCCATATTATTGACATTTCATCTCCCACAAGTGTCGATTGGGATCTATAAAATCACACTTTGTTAAACTTCATTCATGGTGACATAACGGTTGAATAAGAGCAAGGAGGCTAAGACAACATTCATGTAGTAGAAGAACACTCTCCTAGGAAACCTTTTTGAAGGTGTTAGGGGACAATCCAAGTCAGAAATCAACATCTTCTAGTGAAACTTTTTTAGAAGCACTAGAAGACAATGAAAGTCAAAAGCCAATGTTCATTAATGAAACCTTCTCTAAGGTGCTATAGGATAATCAAGATAAATTCATTGGTGAAAACCTTTTTAAGGAACCAATAGTTGAGCACAAAATTTCTTCACTGCTTGATGAAGACAAAGTCAAAAATTAAATCAAAATAGCTTCTAATATATAGCCTAATGACATGGTAGCTACTCTCAAGATCAAACAAAAAAATAGTAGTCCTATCATGAGAACAAGTCTTCAGCCCCACCATAACCAAAAATTTATCAAATCTGGCATCAGTAATATTGCATGTGACTAAAAGTCCTGATCTTCATTTATTTCCCCACCATTATACATTCTATTATCATCAACCATTATATTTCACAATCAAACCTACCATCCATTATTTGTCCTTATTTACCATCTAGAGCCACACTTTCCTTTGCAGAGGATATAAAGATACCTTGTCTCGATGCTTAAAGGAATCATAATCAATGACCAATGAAGATCATAAAAACATTCTTGACATCCAAATATATATGTTATTTTTGATAGAGTAGCTTTTTAGATGAGGTATGGGATATAAATTAACATTTATCAATTATTATATTTATATCATTTGCTGATTAATATGTGCATCTTCCCATCAACAAGAATAAAAAAATCATTTACCACACCCAGGCCAATAACATGTAACATACCATTTCATTGCCATGCCATTACCATTGTTACATATCCTTTTTCCATTGTCAAATATCCTTTCCATCAATCCAACACTTGGGGGAAACCCTCCTACCATTTTAACCCAATTATCAAAAACCATCATTATCCTAAAGCAAGACCATACCATTTTATCATTCCATTCCTATCTAGACTGAAGCCTATTTTTAGTCATCTTACCCAATCTTGTTTTAATCTTGGTTTATTTGGTTCTTCCCACACCTTTTATGAGAGGATTCCAATCAAGTTTAAATAATCAATCCAATCTATGTTTATAGTGAAAGTCTATGAAAGTAGTGTGATAATTGATTTGGCAAGATATCTTTCATCTTATCAAGTTTGTTTATGAGAGCCCGCTTATAACCACCTATGGGCAAATCAGTGTCTCACCAGTCCTACTACTAATTATAAACACCTATGGGAAAATTATTATCATTGACCTATGCCATTGTATCTTATTTATAACCACTTATGGGAAAACTAAGGGCAACACTTGTTTATCATGAATTGCAACATCACCTTGCCATTACTATTCTTATTTGACTAGCCATTTATCAGATTTGAGAACTTGTTGGGACCTAGTTGGTTTTTACTCACCTTTTGTGTGGATGGAATTACTATGACTTGAGGTCATTTCAAGACTATGTGGGTTACACTCAATTCATGTTGAGGTCACCTTAGTCCCCCTTTCCATATGATCTCACCATTTTATGAGCAACCTAAGCCAAATTATCTCACCATTTTATGAATAGGTATCTTGTCATTCTTGATCGAGTTAAGATACCTCAAAAAAATCCAAAAACATATATCTTGTCTAAGCCTAGTTAGTTATCCTCGATCTACCTTACTAGGGCATTTTCATTGTTAGGATGCTTTCTTTTGCTTTTATTTTTAGGATTTTTGTTTGTTTATTTATTTATTTTTTGTTTGTTTGTTCGCTTACCTATTTGTTTTCTTTCAACATTATTTCCTTGACTCAGTATATACGCATTTATTGGGTAATTCCTTGAGCACATTATTCTTGAGTCTATCCATATTCATACATGAATATTATCATCATGGTTTTTATCATTGGTCTATTATTTTTGAGTGTTATATTGGATATTGAGAGTCAGTCCTTATGCATATTTTGGCCAAGTCTTGATGGTGTTATATCATGAAGCCTACCATCACATGTTATAGCAAAAATTAGCTTCATGAAGGTCTAAAATCAATGGCACTATAGAATTTTCTCCTTAGCACCTTGGAAAATCCATCCATCCCACCCTTGATCAATATAACTCATTTGACCATTCTAGTTGTATCATTGTTAATTAGGATGAGCATATCCTCATTGACAAGTACAATTGAATCATTTATAATGATCAATCTTATTCCTCTATCCATCTCTTTCATCACTTTGCACCTGATCATCTTTAATCTATATTCTAGATTATATCCTTGAGCTATGGTTGCTAATCAGCCCTAATTGGGGTATGATCATCTTTAGCCAATCTAGGTCCTCTTAATGATTATAACCATCTATGAGCAAATTATTATTGACTTTTCTTCTTGAATATAATCACATTATGGAAAATCAACATCTTTTTGACATCAATGCATGCAAGCATTTTCTTATTTGGATTAATCTCAACCATGGGTTAATTCCACCTTTATTCTTGCTTCGTTTTGAGGGACCATCCATCGACAAATGTGATGGCCACTCCCTCAAAGGGACATCATCATAGGCTTCCCAAAACCATTTGGAGATTTTTTCTTCAACCATAATATTATTTTTGGTATATAAGCCATTTATCATTCTTTGAGAAGACATTGCTTGGCCTAAAATTTGCAACATCTTCCCAAAAAGGGGTAAATTGTAGACACCTAAAACTAGCCACCGATAACCTCCAACCAGGCTATTGGCCAATTTCCACCCAAAATATAAAATTTGGCCTAAAAATACAAAAACATGCTAAATTATGTGAAAATAACATATTCAAGTTCCAACTTTGGCTAGGGTATCACTAAATAGGGAAACACAAATTATGGGCCAGCTAACTTTGATCAGTTTATTTTGAGTCAAAATGTCAAATTTGCATTTGGGTGCTCTGGATTGATCTTTCCTATCAAATATCTTACATGAGACATGTGCCTTTGTTATTTATTATTGATAACATCCTAAATGGGAATATGGATCCAATGAATCTAACAGTGACTTGTAATTCTAATCTAGTCAAAATTTAAACCAATAACAAGGCATTCCAATCAATTTGAGTGATTTGTTCATAAAGTGCTTTAACATGTTTAAGAGATAATTAAACCAAATCAAGGCCTAATAAATAATTTCATGTAAACTTGTTGAAAACTTGTTTTTAGAAATGAATATTGAATAACTGCATCATCAAGTGACCTCATTTCTCGGGAAGACATCACTAAGCCATAAATTCCACAAATATCAGGATTCATGCCCTCCATGCCTCATCAATACCTTCCATGATGCCCTCCATGCCTCTTAATTGACCCTTCTTCAAATTTCATGATGAGGATAATTAAAAACTTAATTGAAAAAATTAAATTAATCCTCAACCACACATCTCAATCTTGAGATGGATGGTTCAGGTTGATTCTAGACATTCTCAAAAATCTATAAATAGAGAGGCCAAGAACATCATTTCTAAGATATTTTGGTGCAAAGTTATAATGCAAAAATATCTTCAAAAATCCATTGAAAATAGTGTTACCATGCAAAATTTATTCTAATCCAAGATAAAGGTGTTAAGGAGAGATGGAGGTAGCCAAGCTTCCATTGCCAAGAATTTCATGAGCACAAGCTAAGCAAGCAACCACTACAAAGGCATTTGGAGCATCCAAGGAAGGTGAAAGAATTATCATGTTTTCATTCCTTAATTTTTAGTTGTGTTGTCATTCTTTTTTGTTGACTATTCTCTCCCTAGTGTCTAGGCCTAGATATGTTATGCTATTAGTGTGTTTATTTCATTTTGTTTGTCATTTTGGAACTAAGACCATACTAACCATCCTCTCTTGAGTCAAATTCCTAGATCACAAATTATGTCACACTTTAAAAGAAAGAGAAATCAAATTCATTTCAATGGGAAAAATTAAGTATACAAGTATACTAGATACAACTAATATGAGTAACAATAAATCCCCATATAAGGTTAAATCTAATGATAGTAAAAGACCAAATCAATAGATAGTAAATACAGCTTTAGAACCCTCACAAAGAATCACTTTATCATCACCTCCTCGATGACCTTTTACAAATCTACTAGTTCTTAATGGCCACTATTATACAATAATTATTAGAATGTAACATCATATCTCTCCCTCTTATTAGAGAAATTAATCCAGTAAAACCTCTTTTAAGGGGATATAGCCAGAATGTATTTTATGATTATCATAGGGCACCAGGCCATACTAAAAACTGATGCATTAGTCTTAGGCATAAGATACAACAACTAATTGAAGGAAATAAAAATTGATCTAGGCACTTCAGTTGAGCCTCCTCTAGCCAAACCAATGTAGGATAAGTCAGTCAAAATATTTTTAGATCCATTTCCACATCATGGAAAATTAGAGGCATAAGACACATTAGGTATACATCATGCATATCAAGCACATCCTCCACTAGTTATATACAGGGCATCAGTAATTGATTCACATCCATTGATCCACATGATTGGTACTTTTCATTCCATCATTCTAGTTTAGCCTTCCATCTCCTTTTTTGAGCAAAATATTATTGAGGATGACATAGATTATCATAAACTCTTCATTAGAGATTTCATTCATGGTCATCCCATTCATAGTGTTCTAATTAATAATGGATCTAGCGTTAACATGTGTATTATGACACTACTACAAAACTTGGGATATATAAAGTAGGATATTAATCCAAATAATATAGTTATCAATAGTTTTAGTAGACATAGTTAGACTACATTAGGTGAGATCCTCATTCCTATATAGGTTGTTTTTACACACATGTCCACCTCATTTACTATAGCTCCTAGCATGGCATTTTTTAGCATCTTACTTGGTAGACCCTAGTTACAAAAAATCTAAATAGTTCCATCTATAGTACATTGATTTGTGAAATTCATTCATGCTAATTAGGTTATCACAATTATTAAAGTTTCATATAAGTTGCCACTTCTAGTTTTATAGCTAGTTTTAGTTCTAGATCTAGTTTTAGTTCCATTACCAGTTCTAGATTTGCCACCAATTTTTTCTCCAATTAAAAATCAGACTTAGATACAATATCCATCACCCATATAGAGGGTTCATACACCTTTGTAGCTTCAAGGTTCTAGACAGGTTCTAGCTATAGTATTCACACCTAGAGCAGTTTCATTTAGATTTCATGCATCTACACATAGCACATGTTCAGAGATATTTTCCTACTTCCAAATGGGTCCCTAAGAGCCCTACAGTTGCATCTAATTCTTAAGGTTATAGAGGGACCCCATAGTTAGTTTCTACTTCAAATATTGTAGAAAATTTTTAGCATATATAGCTTTTAGAGCCAAAATCAGACTTAGATACAATATCCATCACCCATATAGAGGGTTCATACACCTTTGTTGCTTCAAGGTCCTAGATAGGTTCTAGCTATAGTGTTCACACCTAGAGTAGTTTCATTAAGATTTCATGCATCTACACATAGAGAACATGTTCAAATATATTTTCCTACTTCTAAATGGGTCCCTAAGAGCCCTACAGTTGCATCCAATTCTTAGGGTTATAGAGGGAACCCATAGTTAGTTTCTACTTCAAATATTGTAGAAAAGTTTTAGCATATATAGTATTTAGTGCCAAAATCAGACTAAGATACAATATCCATCACCCATACAGAGGGTTCATACACCTTTGTAGCTTCAAGGTTCTAGATAGATTCTAGATATAATACTCACACCTAGAGCAGTTTCATTGATATTTCATGCATCTACACATAGAGCACATGTTCAGAGATATTTTCCTACTTCTAAATGGGTCCCTAAGAGCCCTACAGTTGCATCTAATTCTTAGGGTTATAGAGAGACCCAAAAGTTAGTTTCTACTTCAAATATTGTAGAAAAGTTTTAGCATATATAGATTTCAGAGCCACAGTCTCATCATTTCCATCATGCTTCATGATCAAACATGATTCTACTCCTTGATATAGGATACTATGATATGGAATCTCACATGAGACTCATTGGTTAGTATCATTTCTTTCCATCATTGATTATACGTTGTTTCCTCTACTTGATTATACATTTCAATATACAAAAATAATATAAAATTCAAAAATATAAAAACATTTCAATTGTATGCATTATTTTTGTTTTACATTACTAATAACTATATGAGACTTACATTATATTGTTCTATGCTATTGTTTATCAATTTATCTATATTATCATGCTTTACTTGATCTTCTTTGAGTGTGTGTCATACATCCAAATCCTTGATTGCTTCACTCCACCCATTTAGGGTTCATCTTACTTCTATATTTTAGCTTCATATCAATACATCTACCCACTAAGAATACTCCATATGACTACACCATCCAGGTTATGTCATTTTTTACACTACACACTCTAGACATCTTGTTGTAGTACATTCTTTACTTGTTTACACAGATATTATATCAACATTCATTGGCATGTATCACACTTTTTTATTTCATAGCATATACATTAGTCTTGTATTACTTATCTTGTATACTCTTTATTCTTGCTTTTTATAGTTAGATGCAGTTTACATTTCTAGTACTTTGCATACTTCTAATCTTCACTTTGATTAGCTAGAGGTGTTTGCATTTTTCAAATTTCTTATTTGATTCCTATTTCCATTTTAGGATATTTTCTAATGTTCTTTTCTTCTGTCTATATGTGTGTACCTTTGGACATTTGCCAATGTCCTTTGGGTGTTCATTTCATGTACTTGTGGCCCTTGTGTCAATCTTTACTTGTTCTTATTGTGTGTGTATTCAGCATTTGAACATGATTTGTATGCCTTACATGATTATTTGGCCCCTTGGCCACCCTTGCATGTTTCTTTTTTCTTGATTTGTATGCTTATTACTTGATTGCTTATCTTTTTATGTAATGTCATGATTCCAATCACGTGTTTTCCTTGCTTCTTGGATGCCATGATGGACATCATGCTCCATCCCTCCATGCCACTAAAAACTAATAACTAACAACTAACATCTAACATTTTGAATTTTAGTGTACTACTATGCACATATTATTACATTGTTATATCTATCTAGGCATACCCCTATGGATCTAACAATCTCTCTCTACAACTATTGCTATATCTTGAGATATTATATATCAATGTTATATCAAATGTTTTCACATCTTAACACACTTACAGGGATTATTATAAGAGTAGTCATTATAGGGTCTTCATTATTACCCTCAGAAGAGGGGAAACAAATAGGGTTTTTTTCATAGAGATCAGAGCTTCCAATGGTCAAAAAGCTAGTTTCAAAACATATAATCTAGAATCCAGAACTCATCATAGGCAGAGTAGACCAAATAAATAGCAAATAATCTAGATTAGTCATCAGTTTTGGCCTTAGACAACAACACCAAAAGTGGGACTACAATGTTAGACCCCAAAGCATCCAATTTCTAGCACTATTTTCTAAATAATAGAATATTCAATATTTGTATAATCAAGTAGAAAGGTGTGTTCAATCATAGTTTTTTTAGTACAATTCAATTCAAAAATTAGTGGTTTTTAGCACTATTTCACTTAGATAATTTAGATATTGGGGGCATCATGTGCAGCATGAGGGTTTCCATTTCCATTTTAGACACGGTAGTTGATACAACTTTTAGTTTAAAAACTATGTTCTAGACACTAGTTATTGGGGGCAATGTGTGTGGCACATGGCCCTTTTTATTTTTGAGTTTATCATATTTCTTACACATTCACAATAGTTATGTGTCTTACTCCATCTATATATGATTAGCATCACTTTGCAGTAAACATTCATACAAGTTTGATTATTGAGTACCTAAGTTCCCAAGTGGCTTCCTAAGCCTTGATTCCAACTTTTGAAGGGGCTTCTATACAAGTTTGATCTCCATCTTTCAAAGTGGCCAAACATTGGCCTAGTTTCTAGTTTTCATTTATCTATCCATGTCAAGATTGTCAGATCATAACATGTTCATGGCCTTCATGATCCATCTCATATGACATTCATATTATATCAATATTTTTCATTGAACTTCACATTATAGGTTAATGATGGAGCCAAAGGTCTAGGTAACCTTTATATTCTTGAGCCACCTATTCAGATGGATTAGACACATGGTATATACATTGATTAGCACATACACAATTTCTTAAATTCACATAGTTGAAAACTATGGATCTAAAGGGATATCCTTTGCATTATTGAGACACTTCTAGGGGATTGAACACTCAACTTAGTTATCGATATAAATCTTGGTTTAGCATACATCTAACATCACTCAGCACAATCCAGTAGCATAATATGTTTTGTATTGGTTTACATACCCAATGAGGTGTATTCATTCCTTTCTCTCTCTCTCTCTCTCTCTCTCTCTCTCTCTCTCTCTCTCTCTCTCTACCCATATTTATACATTCTTATTTTAGATATAGTGTATCTAGTAAGACTGATCTACTTTTACTTTCTTTGTTTGAAAATTTACATAGTACAACATGCTCTCACTACACATAATCCAACATCACATAGATTCTTGGGCTTAACCTCACAAGTAATTTTAGGTATGATTCTCTTTTTCTCCTTTATCATATTATTTCACTTTGTTTCATACTTAAAATAAAGGGGGCGGGGAATTCAGTCATATAAAATGCAATTTGTACAACTTGAGCATGACTTGTGACACCCAAACGATAGGTATATACTCCTCATTTGCATAGCTCACTAAGGCATGTTTTCACTATTTTCCAATCATCCATAGCATTCTAGATTTAGCCTCTACTATCTTGAACTCCTTTCTTAGGCAAAAACCTATCCCCTAGGGTCCCTTTCCCCTAGAAAACATCACCATAAATGGGACTACAATTTTGGGGCCTAGGGTGTCTACTTTCTAGTGCTATTATCCATGTCTATAATTAGCTCAAATAGTCAAATTTTTTTGAATCCTTATCTTTGCCCCTATTGGCCTAATGCAAGTTCATCTAACCCATGATCATTAGTTTCCCTATAAAATCCCATTCAAATATGATTTATAAGGGTTGAAAATCATTTAAAGGCATAATATATAAATATACTAAAGCACACTCAAGTAACCATTCCTATTCTCTACATACAACCAACCACTATTATTTCTAGCCTATCTAATTTTCTACACCAGTCATGAGTAATCTCAAGCTTGCATAAATTTTCATACACTTTCATTACATAAAAAATATTACACTACACATTCAAATTGGGGGAACTACATCGGCTTTGATCCCTTTTTGAAGTATTGGTATGTAGGCAACATGGCCACACATAAGGTGTGATCACATATTCAGTGCATGTTACACACTAAACCCTTTTTGCTAGTTGGATTCAAGATCACCTATCAAGCATGATAGGGAGATAGGACTTTTTAAGACAAATTCAATTGCATAGGGAGCTTCATGAATAACTAGGTCTTGATATTTTAGGCATAGGGTCTCCCAAAGTACTGAATAGAACCTAGAAAGCTCAAAAAGCTTAGACCCTCATGAATAGAATGCCAAAACTAAGACTATAGTATTGGACCTCTAGGTGTCCCATTTTTGGTGTTTCTATCTAGGTATGAAATAGACTTATAGGTCCTATTTTTTATAGTTGACCTAGTCATATTAGCAAGTTATAGTCTCTATCTCTTCCATCTCAGTCCCAAATCAGTTATGTTTTACTCTATCTTCCCTTATTTTCTATTTTTATAAATCAACTAAGCACTTCCAAATTTAACAAATTAGTAGATTAATTAAGTCACATAGTATTTACTAATTTCCCCCCTAATCTAGATCCCTTTACTATTTAGGAAATTATCCACTAGTTTCTCAAATTCAATAAAATAGCTAACTACTTATTTCAAATGAAAGGATTTAGATTAATATAGAGGCCTTACCAAAAATTCCATTCAAACATGGAACCAACTAGGGGAAGCCTTGTGTAAAATATTTGAGGACAAAAGTGATTATTTATCACTTGTAGAGTAACTAATTGCCATTTCAAGATCTCCTCATGAACTCATGCAAGACTTCAACATAAGGTTCCAAAACACTTGGGATAAAATCCCAATCATAGTTAGACCAACCCTAAATTTTGCTTCCTATAATATTTAAAGGATTTAAATATTGACATAGCAGTGATCATCTAATCTATGGGAGGAAATATACTTCTAGATCCTTATGAGGTGGCCATCAAAGCAAAAAATTATCTAGTTCAAACTGGCAAGCTTACACCTAAACCACCAATGCCCTAATTTCCTAGAATTAGACCACCTCATATTTTTATCTATCTATTGGATGCCATTCCTACTACAAAAAAAATTGTTGTAATTCCTATACTAGAACAAGAGAAAAATTTTACTAATGGATCTAGTGATTCACTAGAGTAAAAGAAATTTCAAGATCTTAAAAGCATGTTTCAGTCCTTGGGGAATGAGCTAGAAAATATCAAAAGGCAACATGATTTCAATAGGACTAATCAAATTTCATATCAACCTCTGTAGCAAACCTTTCAAGAAAATAGGCCATCATACAAAGGGAACTACCAAGGTCAAGGCCAAGGTTAAAACCAAGGACAATGGAATCATGGCTATAATAGGTAAAATAACTACAATCCTAATATTGATAGCACTTTTAACACCTTGGTACCAGTTTAAAATAATGTGGCTCAAGAAGCAAACGTTATCATGCCTTGGAATCTATCCTTTGTTCAATATATTGTCCCAAATATTTACCTTAATTAAGCTTTCAATGATCAATGGTAACAAGCTTCTAATTTTGGATACAACTAAGCTATCATGGCCCAAAATGCAAAGGTACCTATGATGACCAAGCCAAAGGAGTCTCCACAAGGTCAAGTTATAATTAGGGACCAAATCATTTGGATGCTATAATGGTGAATTGTGAATAAAAAGAGTGTTATACATCCAACCAACATGCTAGTTCTAGTTAGGCCTATATTCCAATGGCAGTAAAAAAAAGATTTAAAATAAGGAATATGGATGGTAACTAATAATAAACCAAAGAGTTTCCCATAATTACTCCTTCATTGACAAATCCAAGTGAACTAATATCACTCTAAATGTTTTAATACTTCCAAACAATCAAAGCCAAGGGAATCATTTTATACCCTAAGGCTCACAAGTTCCATAAATAATAGTGGTGGCTCCCAAAGCACAAGCAAAGGTTGATGGCTCACCCACCAACATTTTTAAATAAATGAAGAAGTCAAATGTGAGTGTGCCCATGTGTAACATGTTCTACATGCCTAGTTGGGTATACTTCCTTCAAGAAGGACTATCAAAGATTAATATTGTAGACAAGTCACAAAGAAAGGTGAATGAAGTTCTCACCAATGTCGCCAAAGGAAAAAATGAATGGATATTACATAAATAATTCAAGCCTCCTCCATTATATATTTTAATAATCATTAGAAACTCTCTAGTGAAAAATTTCCTAGTGGATAGTGGGGCTAGTACCTCAGTGATGCCAAAGTCCATAGTTTATTAGCTTGGTCTAAAATATGTGCCATAATCCAAAGAAGTGTTGTAACTTTATGGTTCTTCTACCAAGATAATTTCGTATAATAAAAGAACTCAATATGACCCTTCAAGATTGTCTTAATGTCTCGGTGGCTTAAGCTTTATTGATCTTCTATCTAGAGAGTTCATATCAAATATAGGGGGATTTCTTGTAGTAAATTTGTCTTATATGGCATTTAGGATAAGTTATGGGGCCAAAGTGTCAATTAAAGCTGATCCCACTACATAATTCCATATAGATCCCTATGGACTAGATAGTGTCAACATCACTTACACCATCATTGATGAGGATGAATTTGCAATAGGGTAGGAGTTGAACACTCATCCAAAAGAAGTACCAAACTTGTTTCTAGATGAGTTGTGGAATGACATCCAATTGGTGGACCCTTTAAAAGGTATTAAAGAAAGGGACTTGGGTATCTATTATTTTGATGGGTATCCAATAGATGAGCCTCAAGAAGATCTTAGTGGTTTGTGGAAGTTGTTCTTTGATGGCTCAAGGAGTAAGAACAGGGTGGGTGTAGGTGTCATATGAATATCCCCTTCAAATTATAAGTACTTATCTTCATATATGTTCCAATTCAGATACTCCTATAATGTAGTAGAATATAAAGGTCTCATCCATGGCCTTCAATGGGATAATAAGAGAAATTCAATTAATTACAAGTCTATGGGGTTAGAAAATTCATTGTACACCAAGTCAGAGTTTTAAATGCTACTAAGAACCATTTAATTAATTCCTAAAAACATAGAGTGTGGTACCTAATTAAGGAATTTGAGGCTTTCAACATGTAATCAGTATCGAGAGGCCAAAATTAACATGTTGATATACTAGCAACTATGGGGTCTCATTTGACATCCTTAATGAATTAAAAATAACCAAGGTTCAAACACATGTCAAAGTGTTAATAATACCATTTATACTAGATAACAAAGCCCATTTTTAGGTCTTTAAAAATGATAAATATATTACATGTTTCTTGTAGTAAGAAGCAAAATTTTCCTCCCTCAACCAAGAAAAATTGTAGCATTAGTATGGGGAGAAGATTGTTTAATTAAAGTATAATAATATTCATAAAGGGATAGTCACCCTAGAAGGCCTTTTTCATGAAGGGGACAATATTACGAAGGATAAAGTAGTGATGTCAACTAACGAAGAGAACTATGAGATAGTTCTTATCTTTGAAGATAAGCTCCTCAAGCTTGGAAAGGTAAGCACTAAATCTGAAAAGTAGGATTTCATAGATCTCTATAAGGAATATGTAGACTCTTTTGCCTAGAAATATAGTGACCTAAGGGGCTTTGATCCTAATCTATCCCAACACATAATAGAGATAGAGGCTAATTCCAAACCTATCAGGAAGAAGAAAATGATAATAAATACTAATATTAAAGAGGTCATGAGAAAGGAGTTAACCAAGCTTATTAAATCCAGGATCATCTTCCCAATCAAGCACTCTTAATGGGTAGCTAATCTGGTACTTGTCAAAAAGAAGAGTGGGGAGATTAGACTGTGTGTGGACTTTAGGGATATTAATATTGTCTCTTTGAAGGATCATTAACCTCTACCATCCATGGAGTAATTATTATAAGTATTTGTTGTTTTATAATGCTTCTCTCTTAGATGGATAATCAGGTTATAACCAAGTTCTAGTGAGAGAAGAGGAGTAGTACAAGATTGCCTTCACCACCAAGTGGGGGAAATTTACTTATTAAAATATGAATTTTGGATTTTCTAATGTTAGGGAAACCTTTCAAAGATTGATGGACATGGAATTCCAAGGAATTCTAAATCAAATGGTACTGGTCTACTTGGATGACATCACAATATTTTCCAAGAATGTTAGTGAGCACATGGACCATCTGAGGCTAATTTTCTAGAGATGAAAAGAGTATGAGATCTCTTTAAATCCCAAAAAATGTATATTATTTATGCATGAAGGAAAACTATTGGGTCATATTATTTAAAAAGAGGGATTATCCATTGACCCTAATAGATTAAGGGTTATCTTAGCCTTATCCTTGACAAAGTACATATAGAGGATCTGGAGATTCCTTGGGAAGATCAACTTTGTGAGAAGATTCATACCTAGTTTTACAAACATGGTCAAACCTATCACCATCATGTTGAAGAAGATCTAAGTGTTTTCTTGGTCAAATGAAGGAAAGGTAGATTTTGAATCCATAAAGTAGACCATATCCAAAACACCCTCTCTTGAAACCTGATTTCTCCAATGAATTCATCTTGTACACCTTTCCTATCATTGACAACATATCAACTATGTTGATGTAGAAGAATGGTGAAGCAATGGAGAAACCAATTACCTTTTTTATTCAAAGGTTGGAAAGATATGAGGTGAGGCATAATTTCATTGAGAATAAAGTTATTGTATCCCTGAGAAGCCTCAATAAGTTTAGGCCCATGCTCTTGAACAACATGGTCCATCTTATGGTGTCTCATCTTACAGTTAGGGATTTCCTCAACAAAGATTTGATTGAGAAGAGAGTAGGCTAGATCAAAAAGGTATTTAGGGGTAAGGGATTATGTGAACACATGGTGAATGACCTCCAAGAATATAAATAAGTTATTTTCATGACCCAAGACAACTCACAATTAGGTTCATCCTCACTTCAAAAGAGTTGGCTTCAAGATATGGCTCACTTATTGGCAATAGGAAAATTCCCCTAAGGTTTGGATAGAGTTAAAAAAATGTATTTAAATATTAAATATATACCTTATTCATTAGTTTATGGTATTATTTCTAGAAAGGACCTCAATGGGATACTCCTTAGATGCATAGATGATGAGTAGGTGACCAAACTCTTGGAGTAGTTTCATGATGGACCTGTAGGAGGTCATTTTTAACATAAAACCACCTCAATAAAGGTATTAAGGGCTAGTTATTTTTGGCCCAATATTTTCAAGGATTTTTATGCATGGATTAAAAAATTATAGAATTGTGCCCTCTTTTCAAGAAAGCAAAAAATAGCAGCTCTTCCACTCAATCATATTCAGATGGAGTAACCCTTCATGCAATGGGGGTTAAAATTCATAGGGATGATCAATCCACCATCAATTAAATATAATAAATGGGTACTCACTACAACTAAATATTTCACTATGTGGGTGGAGGCCATTTCTTTAAAGGAGGCTAGTGAAGGTGCAGCCTTAGATTTCTATGATAACCTCGTAACCATGTTTGGTTTCCTAATCACCATAATATCTAATAATGGATTGGAATTACTTGGTATGAATATTAGTGTGTGGGATCTCAATCTAGGCATATAATTCATCACCTCTTCCAATTAATATCCTCAAGGAAATGGAATATCAGAGTCTACAACCAATAATTTATTAAGGATCATTAAGAGGATCATGGAAGAGAATTAGAGAACATGGCACACCAAGCTAAATACAACATTATGGGATGAAAGGGTGACTCATAAAACTACCATTATTAATTATCCATATTTTATTATGTATGGAAGAGAATCCAATTTCATATCTCTCTTGAGTTGCCTACATTGGAATTAGCCCATCAGCTTAAGTTGATAGAGGATGAGCCTATGAATGTGAGGATAATTGAACTCATGAAGTTGGAAGAAACATGGACCTTACTATGAAAATTTTGGAATAAAATAAATATTAGGTCAAAAATTCATTTTAAAAAAGAGCTATAGTAAGGAGATTTAGGGAATGGGACATAGTCCTCAAATAGAACTCAAATAGGGCTAAACCAGGCAATCATGCCAAGTTTGACAGCTTGTGGAGTGTTCTTTATTTGATCCATGGGTGTAAGGAGCACAATGATTTTCATCTTACCTAACTAGATAGATAGGTATTACTCATCCTAGACAATGGAATTCATTTAAATCCTTGTTATTGAATAACATTACATCCATTATAACATTATATATGTTAGAATGGCTTTATGTTTTCCTCTAATTGCCTTGTACATATTTTCTTTTCTGTTATATTATTTCCTTTTCCAAAGTGCATTGGGCATTTTGTTTTGTTTTGTTTATTTTTATCTTTGTTACTTCAAGAGAGGTTTAGCTTAGTTATAGAGGATAATGGCTCCATGTCTAATGGACTAGATAAGGCAAATGGTCTAGGTTCTCAAATCATAGCAAGCATGCTTCCTTCTAAGTCACCAAAGATGTTGGCCATTTTTTAGCCCACATAATAAAATTTCTTGAATTAATTGTATTTTCTTGAGGATCAAGTATGGAGCAAGGCTTGGATAGGATTTTTAGATAAATTAATGAACCAAATGGATCTTACAAAGTTCAAAGATTTTAAAACACTTTGAGATTACTTAAAGTGTATCTTGATAATATATAAGAGATAGGTCTATAGTTACATATCCCCCATGAGATTCCAATAATTTTTGGAATGGCTTCAGAGTGCATGGGATCCATTTGGTTCTTCATTGTGTTCTTTGTGACACTTGGGCCTAGTGACAAAAATTCTAAGTAAGCATTTTCCTGACATCACCATTGCCACATGTGGATTCTTTAGAGGAATTAGTAATATGTATTTGTTCACATTTGTGCCAAGATCATATGTGCCAAGTTTGAGGTATTCCACCAAAGTTCACAAAAAATTACAAAGGTCCAAATTTGGCTCCTTAGTCATATTCTACATATTTTTCCATACTTAGCAATTTTTCAATAAGTTTCGGTAAAGTCAAGTGAGCATCATGAAAAGGAAATATATCAAACATGTGGTAGTTGTAGGGGAGAGTGATCACATGGGTTTGTTCATATTGGTCTATAGTTACTATGCAAAGAGTTCTAGACCCTCTGCCAAAATGTAAATTAAGTTATAGATGATCAAAGTTAGTTCCTCAGTCAATTTTTGCTAAGTTTTCCATACTTAGCCAAGTGAAATCGACCATCACTAAGATGTCACATAGGAGCAAATATGGACTAGCTAGTTTGAGCATTTAATATCTTCCCTTAGAAAATTCTTAGGGCTAGAAAATCAAATGGGTTTATTATTTTTCCCTCAAGAGCATGTCCTAAAAGTTTGGTGCCTCTATAATTCTTTCACTTCAAGATATAAATCTAAAAAGTTGGTCTAAATGTATCTACAACATAATATGTTTGTGCTAATGTCAAAATAAAGCTCGGGGAAAAATCTGTTTGTGTAATGGTCTATAGGATGTCAATTACATCCTATGAGATGCCAAATGATGGTTAAAGGGACATAAAATTTAAATACAAAGAAAGGATAATGATATTGAGATTAAATTTGATGGTAAAATGACCATCAATAATGGTCACATGAATATCTTTTGATAGGTGTGAGGACATCAATTTTAAGACCATGAACTAGTCATTGGTTTTCAAATAGTGGGTCCCAGTAGATCAATGGTTGGTGTTTGATTGAATTTGAATCTAATGATAAGCAAAGGTCAAAGGGGTCAGTGAATCTCAAGATAAAATGCATGCATGATAGGTGTCAATAGAAATTTAAACTAGCATAGGATAAATTATTGGCACTTGATCATGCAGATCAAAATCAATACAGTGAGATGAGTCAGTATGTCAATGGCTAAGTTAGATTTTGATGGACAATTACAATAAAAGTGAGCCCATATGACTTAGATGGAGGTTGAAGGGTCATTTTTTGACCAAGGTAAGCAAGCATACATAGAACCAAGCTTGAGTTTGATTCGATTTGAACCATGATAAACAATATGAACCAAGCATTACCAACAGAGCTCTATAAAGGTAAATTAGGTTTTTTAGACCTAATATAGGCCAAAAGGGTGGAAACTTGTTATGAAAGGGACTAGGAATTGAGCAGAGTACTATCTACATGGAATATAGGAAAATTAATAACCTTAGATTAGTTTTTTGATTATAAGATAGACTTATGATCTAGATATGAAAGTGGAGAAAATAGGTGATTAATGAAAAGGGTATTTATCCTTCATCATGGCTATAGTCTTGATAAGTAGCCACCTAAAAATAATAGAGATATATTCTATTAGATCCATGAGTATGAGGTTTTATCCTCAATCAAGAGATGGAATGAAGGATTAAGGAAAAGGCTTAGTGATGGGTACTATAGATATGATAATTAAATGCATCCTTAGAACCTTTGGGGACTTTATCACTCAATAATCCATGGGTAGTGTCCTGATTGATCAAAAAAGAAGTAAGGTTTTCATTGGCTAAGGAGCAAAAGGTGGCAGCTTAAGTTTAATTAATGACCCATGACTAAGTTTTCTTTTTTTAATGACACACTCCCATTTCCTTTCTCTCTCTCTCTTCTTCTATATATTATTACCTCATTCCTATGGAAGGGGTTCTCAACTTTTAGAATTTAGCATTTTATTTTCTAAGACAAGGATACTCATCGAGACTCTTACAAAAGTGTGCTCATTTGATATGGCTAAACCCTATCAAAATATTGTAAAAATTACCTTTTGAGGTAATAAGATCAACTCTTTTCTTATCTATTATCTTTAATCAGTGCTTAGTATGCTTTTGTATGGTGAATTGTGAAGGAGATTATTTCTAGTCTGTTTTCTTTCTGCTTACCTCTTTTGAATGTGTTTTCAAACTAATTTGTAGATTTAGATTAATGTTTAACTTAGAACCTCTTTTATGAAATACTTATGTAGGTGGTGATATTGTGAGATGGAGTAAGCCATATTTGTCTTTTGTTGATCCACTATGTGTTAAAGATTATATCAGTGTTAATTTAACATTGTTACATCACCCTTTTAGCCTTCTTAGGATCCCTTACTATCTTTATAACCCTTTTTCTCATGAAGCATTAGTTTAGGAATTAGTTTATGTGAGCATCAAGAGGAAGCTGGACTTCTCCATAGGTTCAATCCCAAAATAGGTGACCCATAGCATGGGTTTCTTGCCATTGTATATCTTAATTGGAGAGATCCTAAAGAACTCTTTCCAAGGGTACAAATTGAGCCCATAACAGGTCTTGCGGCAATCTTCCTAGCCTAAATCAAATAATTCCATACCTTAATGTCCACCTCATAGGAATTGGGTAGAGTGTCACCTCCCATGTGTTGTATCATCATTAAAATATCACTTTTAAATGATTTAAAGTAATACAAGAAAGCATGGTGAGATGTTGGCCTTACCAATATTGGGATTATATCCCATGTTTTCTATAATCTTTTATTGAAGTCTTAAATGACTTATTGAGGTTCCCTCTTAATGGTAGTAATTTTCTCTGTTAGTGAAAATTTATCACTCTTGTCCTCAAATATTCTTATCAATACATCTCCTAGTTCATCCCAAAATATGATTGATCTAGGTGATAATGTTCCATACCAGTCAAGATCTTTTCCTTTGAAGGAGATAGCCAATAGCCTAATTGCAATGTTATCCTCTATGATGTGATGAATATTGTAAAAGTTATCAATATTTCTTATATTCTCAATGGATGTGATATAAGACTCATCAGTGTATGATGGGACACTTTTGAGGGAATATATAGGGATGTAATCATAGTGAATAAGGTTTAGAGGTTTGTGACCATTGAAGGCAACAAAAGGATGGTTATTTGCCATTGTGGTTTTAGTATTTTTCAAGAATGGATGAATCAAGAACTTTATTATGGGCTTTTGAGCAAGATAAAACCTCTTTAGATATAGGTGGGTGTGCTCAAATATACTTTCCTTGTAAGAATAAAGAGAATATTGTAAAACTAAAAAGGTATGCATTTGGTGAGATATCTTGTGTTTACCTTAAGAATGAAAGGTGTGCACTAGTTTACAACTAAAATTAAAATTTTGGAGTCACCAAATGCTATAAGAAGTGGATTATTACAACTCCTTATTGTTAAAGCCAACATTCAATTTGAATAACCTTCATGTACTTCATAAAATATTTAAATCAAAAATTTAAATAAATTACAAAAATTTGGGGTATAGGACCCCCTTCAACCCTCCCCAAGTACCTGAGACCTCATACTATGTGTCTATATAATTATGAGTGTTTAAACACTACTTCTGGAGATCTCTCATTCTTTATAATTAGGTTTGTCAAAGAATTAGGTAGAAATGACCTATTGGGGATAATTATATAAAAACCAATGGATTAAACATGTTTCAACTTCCCATTTAATGTTCTCAAAAGGTTTGGAAAGTTCTCATGGTGATCTAAATGAATTTGAAAATCCTTAGGGTATAGGCTTAGTTCTAGGCCTAAAGACCTAGACTAGGTATACTATGTTATTAGCATTTACAAGAGTTTAAAATAGTGTGTAATCAATTCCATAATTTTTTACTCTTTTTTTCATCCTTTAAAATCATTATATATTAGTTCCAATAGTCTTCCCTTCAAATATCTTGCTTTCTCATACTAAACCTGTAGGTTGCCTAGGCTGAGAGTGTCCTCTATCTGATAAAAAATAGAGGGCCTATATTCATAAAAAAATTGAGGATATATATGAATTTAAAAAATAATTAGGATTACTTTTACCAATTTTTAGAGTTGGATTACATCCATAGACCCCTCAAATCTTTAATTCCTCAAGACTGGTTCACTAGGTCTTGACTGTGTAGGATCTCGATTGACAGTGAGTTGGGGTTGGGAACCAGTTGGTCTATAGTTCTACTAGATACATAAAATATCAAAAAAATTAAATTACCATGATATTAATTCATTTAATTTGATCATTAATATTTAAGGACTATACACCAAACCAACTTGTACTTTCCTATCCCAGACTAGTTTATGACTATGATAGATTGTACCACCTATAGATTGCTAATTAGAGGAGTTCAAAGAGTCATAGATATGTGAATTTATTTGAGATATAAATGTATAATTATATAATATTTATGTTATTGATCTATTCATGTTCATTTTTTACATATATCTGACCATTAGACAAGTCTGCCTGCTCTTATGGATTTAGGTCAATCCATATATGAACCAACTGTAGGTGTTGCCAAGGATCCCTGTAGGTAAAAAATAGGATTGAGTATGTTATAAAAATATTTTTACCTCTCATTTTTCACTATAAATATTTAAAACTTGAATTAATTTCTTTCATCTATGATACCATGTCCTCATTCCTTTTACCATCAATGTGCTATAAACCTATAGACAAAATATAGGTGCTACTTGAGGTCAAAACTTTCTTGTAGGTGGTTATCCCTGATTGATCATGTGTTTAACACTTATTATCCATTTTGAGTTCAATAATAATATCTCTCACATGTATTATTTCTTTTCATTCCTCAAGGTTGTGTTCCAATCAATGCACCATAGTGTACTAGCTACATTCACACTTTTAGACTCAAAGCACTATTGTTTAAACTAAGTGGTTTCAGTAGAAAATTGATAGACTTGGAAGCTATTTTAACTTGATTAATATTTAATAAAACCACCTCCTTTAATTTTCAAATGTTACCACCATGTCTAGGTTGTAAGGATCAAATCATAAAACTCACTCAGATTTCATAGCTTCTCATCACTAGATGACAACATATAGGGCAAAATCTCTTTTTAGAGATGTTAAGGTAATGAGTCTTTCAAATAAAATTTCTCAACATGTGACCAAGGATTTAAGTTTGTTTAAATTTAACAAATATATCACTACCATAATAATATTTTCTATGATTTTAGATTTCAAAGAAGGTTTCAAGGAGTTTGACAGTTTCATGTCAATATTGCTCAGACCTCTATTGAAGGTACTTGTATGTTGACATTGTATTGAAACATGATTGTGTATATGTAGCCATATTTAAATTCACTCTTTTACAATAATTAAGACCTCTATATTTTTGTTGAAATTTTTTAGACCATCATCATGCTAAAAAAGTGGACCACACAAGTATGTTACCTTCAATCTAAAACCACTATGGGAAGATAAAACATTGTTCTTAGAAACAACACCTACAAAACCTTGATAATTATGTATTTAAACCATAACGTAACACTCTTACATATAGATTCATATTCACATATGCCAACACAGATGAGAAAAATATGGGAGGGATAAGAAAACTATGTAAATACACCTTCAATGCTTGGAAACATCAAATAATTGAATACACAAGAGAAAACTAGAGGCCATAGTGATGAGTAAGTAGTTTTGAGTGATAAAACTAATTAAATATGATTCATATATCATATTGAATAAAACCCACAACTATTTCAATGAAAATGAATCTAATAAAGTCTACTAACTCCCACTAAAAGCATTCAACTAAACTCCTCTTGTACAGTCTGTACTAAAAACAGACGGGTTGACCTATTTTAACTTGCATAAAAGAGAGATGAATAATATGAACTATTTTGTATCATTTTTTAACTTATAATGACCTCTTAATAATTTAAATATACTATTATGTCTTGAATAAATCTTTTTAAAGCTCCCACAATCCAAGTAAATTGTACTTGACCATACAACTACTTGTAATCTCTTTTAAACTATTGCCATCTCCTCTTTTATACATTAAACCTACATTTTTTAGTTACCAAAATGGCTCCTGACACCCTAAATGACATATTGTATGTTGAAAGATAGTTTGACATTTGTCATTTTCATGAATATTACATACAATTCCTCTAAAGTGATTACAAGGTGACATAAAGGCAAAATAAGACAAATGACACATAAGACTAAAGTAGATCACCTTAAGTGACCCTAATAAAAATTAATAAACACATTTATGACCTAGGTAATACCCTAGAATTTTGACTAAGAGGGATATTTAACTTATTTGACTAGGTGGTAAAATTAGTCAACATGCTACATATTCTTATTTCTATAAGTAGTCACAATATAATACTTCCTACTAGTTATCATAAACATTCTAAACATATAAATAACCAACATGCATACATTTAGACTTTAGTTTCTAAAAAAAATAGACTTTATGACATCCCATAATATCATAATTCATTATACATGATCACACTACTTAATCATGAACAATTGGTTTTATATTTTCAAGAATCAAAAGTCTCATAATATTAAGCCTCATAATATTAAGCAAACAAGTAAAATTTATACCAACTGGGTATAAATTATGTTTAAATTTCATATTACATTTTGAATATTTTGACCACAAGTCAAAATAGATAAATCCCATAAAAATTAAAAATTTGGTCATAATGTTTATTAGAGTTTTTTAGGTCCCCTAAGGTCCTTGAAAGGTTTATAAGATCCAACAATATGTTTAAGTTTTATGACATTTGCTTAAAGTCCCTTTAAGTCATGTTCTATAACCTTTTAGGAGGTCATTTATGAGTTGTATATATTTTTTGGGGTAATAAAGGTGTCAAAAAGTCCCTCCATATTCCAAGTGTTCAAAATATGTCATATAACTATCTCTTAACAGACAAAACCTGTAGATATAAGTTTAAATCAAGAAAAAACATGAAAAGGAGAGTATTAGAGTCACTTATATAGACTTGTATGGAATTTTTTATGTGGAGGCACTCCATGAATTTCACTTGACATTCACCATACTCACTTCCATGCTCAATATGCTTTGAAACAACCAAAAAATAGGAAAACCATTCTAATTCTTCCATCAACCTCTTGGAGAGCGTCCTAAAGACCAATGATTCATGGATGGTATGGTCAGCAAGGGTAGAGTTAGATTGATAGGTTTTCATTGGTCATAATAATCCTTGTGTAATTCCATTTTGTACCAATATTTTCCATATTGGTCACTTGTTCTTTATTAACAAATGCTAATAAGATAGGTGCTCGTTTAGAGATGTCCAATTTTACCACCTTGTAAATTTGATAGCTTTCATTTATAGAATAGTCTATCTATTTTAGGTTGGATATGAAAGGAGTATAATATTGTACAAAAATCTCCTCCAATGCTCTCATACTTTTTCATATTGTATATGCTAGTGTAGAAGATCTCTTCTTCTTTCTATGTCAAATTTTTTCTTTTTTAGATGATTGGATTCCAAATGATCAATGATTATTTTTAAAAGCTATGAGAAAGTAATGAGATTTAGGGTGAAAAATAAGATTATATTGGTATAAATGATCTCATAACAATATTTTTTCCTCCATGAGAGAGAGTTTGAATCTCTAGGACTTGGTTGGTAGGTTCATGACTTGAGATAGTCTATCTTCAAAGGTTTAAACCATTGATTGAAAATTATGTATGTCTTGATGAAATCTCCATTTTGCATTGAAACATCTAGAGTTCATCCTATGTGCATGTGTATTGAGTGATTCAAATCCTTTCTTGAAGGTTTTCTTCCTTGTGCACTTGTTTTGCAAAAACCATCTGGAGTGTTGAAGAAGGTTGTCTATTTTCTCATATGTAGAGCTCTAAGATAGAGTTGGAGTGATTTTTAAATGGGTTAGATGACATTTTAAGAGTCTATTTTTGGTTTTGAAGTGTGAAAATTCCTTGTTAATAGTGTTTTCTCATAGTCTCTCAAAATGATGCATACACTTCATGAAAAACACAAAAGGTTACTTAAGGTAATATTACCTTAATTTCTTTGAAGTCAGTCTTGACTTGGCAAGATTTCATGATGTGAATGAGGCCATAGGAAACTAGGCTAAGAAAATCACCTTGATAATGCACTCTAGACCTCATAATAACATGAAAAAGAAATATAAAAGGTGTTTTTTTGAGTAATAAAAGAGATTGGATGGTTTTCCAAGTTAAGACAATGTTAACTAAAAATATACAATGGAATATAGGGTAATCAATTCAAAAAGGGCCTAAGAGTTACAATAAGCTTTCAAGCATTAGTATCTCAGTGATGGAGTATGAGACATGGTCTCAATGCATGAAATATAGGCATCAGATAGTGATCTCAATGATCTTAGAGAAAGGTATGGAAATAACCTCACTATTTCAAACACTAAGAGAAACCTATAGGGGTCTCCATTAATGATACATATATCCATACTCAGAGAGCCTTAAGGACTAACTAGTTTTGTGGAGATAAGTCACGTTTATCAAACATTATTGACTTAGTTAAATATATAATGATCTAATAGCTGTTAAGGGATGGTAAGGTTCATATTTCAAGGAATATATTTCCCTACAACACCTCTGAGTCTTGAAAGATAGCACACAATCATATCATAGTCCTTGAGACTAGTCATGTAAAGTGAAATACAAATTACGAAGACTCTAATATGAGAGTGAGGTTGTTTCAATAAATTTATGGTCTTAATGCCTTAATATACTAAATTATAAGGTAAAAACATTACTCTCACTAATATCTAAACCTACAGGCTCTTTTCCATTAGTGACCTACAATCACTTTGGCACTTGATGAGTAAATAATCTTAGGAACTCAGAGCTAGTCTTGAGTTTTATGAGTGTATTATGAGTAGGAGAGTAATATCTTTTGATACAAGATAGTGTCCATAACCTTATGAGACTATCCATAAGTGAAAGTACCATATTTTGTCATATGGAAACCTAAAGGCTTACTAGACTCAAAGTTGCACCTACATAGCATTTTAGTGCTTGGTGTAAGCCAAGTATGCAAAGTGATTAATATAATAAAGTCTACTAACTAGAAAAATTTAAAGGAGTATATGAATTTTTTTGAATGTCTAAGACATTAAAAATTTCCTAGTATGGTAGAGGTTACTTGCATTGGACCTAACCTAAGGTGATAGTCCATACAGTCTGAATCCTTGATTATCAACCTGTGATATAGAAGAAGATATCATGAGAGGATGGGTATTTAGTGTTTCTTGGAAATGGTGAAACACTCAATATTGATTTTAATATTAAAGGACTATTGATGAAGTTCAAATGGTACTAAATCATCTCTTAGGAGGTTGTATACATAAAAAATTCAAGAAGTCCTTTGCACTTCGAGTTATGTTCTCACATGTGTGGTATGAAGGTCTCTATATTAAGATTGGTTTAAAAGTGAATAACATTATATCCTTGATAAAATAAATCTAAATATACACACATAATCCTTGTATACACCATAAAGTGGAAATTTAAGTAAGAGTTAGGTTGATAACTCAGTCAACTCTTTACATAGTCTAGTTTTAGGCTAGTTTGATGGAGTATTGAGAGGTTGAAGGTCCTAAAGAAGTGATCAAAATTTTACCTTTAGCACAGAGGTTCATCATGACCCAAGACAACTATTAAAGGTCTTAAATTTATGGATTCAACATGGTTAACATCTTAAAAATTAGACATCTTGCCAACCTAGTAAATAGTCCAAGTTAGACTAAAATGCATGGTAAAAGGTATTGAAGGACCTCCATGGGGAGTTATAAGGTGAGTTTAAACATGTATTTTTTATAAAAATTCACACAAAAATTATCTCTTGGATTAGGAACATGAAAGGGTATGTAGGATGCAAAGAAGATCTTGAGAAGCAATCTTTAGAATCTTATATCTATACAAATACTGAATGGGATCTCGAGGAGTTAGGATATGTTGGAGAGGGTCCTAAAATTTCCTATTGTGGAATTTGTTCATAGGTTTAATGTCAAACTTTTATGAACAATCCATAAGTGGCAAAACTACTCAAAACCCTCCAGAACCCTTGATAATGACTTGTTGGAGGAAAAAAGGAAGAATATTCATCCAAATGAGCTAGTATGACTTGGAAGATGATTGGAACTTGTAGAGGACTCCACCAGGATTCTTCCTATTAATTTGTGTATTACCTTATTTGTATGGATAGGGTAAAAAACTAGTTTTCTTGATAGTTTTTGATATTTTTCAAGTAAAAAGGAGTTTCAAAGGATGAGGATAACTTTGGGAGGACAAATGGGACCTAATATAACTCTCCATATCATTTATTTCTTTATAAAATCACATAAGTACCTATATAAAAACCTTCACTTCAGGCAATCCAAATTGATATAGTGAATGAAGAGTGATCAAATAAGAAGGTGATAAATATAATTGGGAGGTCTTTTAAGGTCTACCTAATGAATCTAATGATAGTAAGACTCTTGAAAAGTGTCATACAACCCCATGTATTTATTGTATTAAACAACTAATGGCCATCTTGATGCCAAGTGTGAAGGGAAAGTGAAAGAAGGATGATCATGAATGCAATCAATAAAAACACTTATCTAGAAGAACATCAATGATTAATGACACATCTAATTCATTTTGGATCATGTCTATAAACCCCCATTCATATTTAAATTATTTAATATGTTCCTTGTCTACCTTGGAGTGCTCAAGAAGGACCAAATGATAAGGGAAGTTTCAAATAAGGTAGGTGAGAGACCTATAATATAAGTTTGGGGAGTTTGATGCTTCTGAAGGACATTTATCCAAAGAAACCTTGCATCATATATTCCATAATTCATTTTACTACAAACATAACTCTCTCTCTCATCTTGACACTTATTGGTGTGAATCATGAGCTTCATTCTTCTCTCTCCTTTCTCACATTCTATAAGTACTAGCCATTTTAGCTCTTGTAGGAAAAAATTCCACACCGTGTATGGTGAAACCCTACTAGTTTGATATTCTATTTTTCCTTTGAATAATACATGAAATCTGGTTTTAAGTTCATATATCATATTTTCAAAGTGTGTGAAAAGATGTATAGTGAACAGTCAAGTGATTTTCATCTATCCTTACTTTCTCTCTATCCTTCCATGTTTGATGCAAGTTGTTCCTCTATAGAAAGTCATATAAAGTGTTTTCAAGTGTATGGGTATATTTTCAAGTGTATAAATAGCCTTATTGTTTAAAAATAATCTATGGCTCATTTAACTTGGATAATTTTTCATGCATATCACCTCCATATTTAAATACCAATGTTAGAGTATTCTAGGTCTTTGAAGTTAGTGTTATAGGTATTGTTTCTTAGTGTAAGAAGTATGATGGTCTTGTGTAAATACTTATGGTGTACCACCCCCTTATAATAGATTAATTTCATTAAAAATATATCCCTTTTCACATACGCAATTAGTGAGTATAGGTGGTAAGCACTTAAAGGTTAATTCAGGGAGTTAGCCCTTAAACCTAGAGGTCTACCTCCATTATAGGCAACCCCCAGGCCTAGAGGTAAACTGATGTTACCCAAATATTAGAGTAAGCCTAAATAAAATCCTCTAGGGTTCAATATTTGATGAAAGTAGTTTTGGCATGCTTGATGGGACTAAGATCCAAGAGAGTGGAAATATTATTGGTGTGTCTTTCCTCTAATCAATTTTGGGAAGCAAGTAAGATAGTACCAATGGTGACTCTAAATGAAATCTTCTAGTTGTGAGAAACCTAGGTATATATTATTGAAGGTTTTGATTAATTATTTTATTTAATTTGACCCATGAGGTTGATATGAATATATTTGATGAAAATACTCACTATGCACCTCCTTATCTATCTTTTTATGATCATCCCTATGGTAATCCATGTTACACCCCTCAACAATACTATAATAATTGCTATCATTCTTATGGAAATCCATTTCCTTATCCATATGGACATCATGTTTTTGGATAGACATATAAGGAAGGATATTAATAAAAATATCAATAAGTGCCTGCCTATCAATCCCAATACAACTCAAACCAACCATACCATGATGTCTATCAACCTCAAAATGATTCTTATCAGTCTTATCATGAGGAATTAGATGAACCCATTGATTATACATCAATATATTACAAATAAAGATATGAATAAATACTCAAATCCAACAACATAAATCTGTCCTCAATCCCTATCCTTACCCTTCTTCCCTTACTTTAACCCCATCTCATGTCAAATCCTTCTTGACACTCATGCGAAGTCTACTAGATATTGAAGATAATATGGTAACATGGGATAATGAGTTTGATGTACTCCCTAACCATATCATAGAATGGATAAGAGGCTTTATTAAAATGTGGATGGACAAGTGGGGGGTGGTTGAGAAAAAAACTCAATGGGATACCAAGGAGCAACTTTATTTGGCAAAAAAGTGTCTCTAGTCATCAATAAATACATTGAAGATGTGAGAGGAATAAGAAATTAATGAGTATGCATATATTAACGAGACTTAATGAGGATATAATCAAGGTGAAAATTTTATTGAAGTAGGTGTATTTCATTTTAACTAACCCAACTTGTCATTTCCCTATGAGCTCACTCAAGAAGTTATTTTTCCCAAATCCATTCACAATCCCTCCATTACACCTCATACTTTATCTCCAGCCCATGAGCCTATCCATCACACTCCCACCTCATATATTATTGAAGGAGAACTAATTTTGAGGGAAGAAAGTGAGGATGAATAACCTCAATCCAAAACTAGTCAAGAATATGCTTCAAGTGAATATTAATAATAAATCACCATAGGGACTCACCTTGGTGAACACAAGTGAAATTATATCTTCTTAGGTGAAGAGAAGAATGTTGAAGGTCCTATTGTAGTTGTCCATATAGAATTTGGTAAAGGTATGAAAATAGAAGTGTTTAAGGAAGATTATATATCTTATTAGTTGGTTTATGTCCATGATGAAAGATCTCTCAAAGGTATCAACCATGAAGAAGAGGAAGACCTATGGCATAAGTTCAATGCCATAAATCAAGTGTTTGAGAAGCTAAGCAAGTTAATGTATTCTCCTAAGAAGTGATATATTTTATGATGAGGTGTTTTATGATCCTAAAAAACATGAAGTTGAGTGTGTTATCAAGCATAAATAATAAGTTCTTGTTAAGAATGAATATCAAGATCAATTTACTTCTCAAGAAGTTATAGACATGAAAGAACTTAGTGAAGCTACTAAAGAAGTTGTAGTCCTAGAAGAGTCTCATGAATCCAAGCTAGAAGATGTTGTACTTGAGGAGAAATCAACACCTCAACCTAAAGTTAAACAATTTATATATACATTAGAGCAAAAGGAGAATAAGCTTGATGACCTCATACCTCAAGACCAAGAAGATAGAGTTGAAAAGGTGATGGTTCTCCAAGACAAGGAAAGCAAAGATGATTAGTAGCAATAAATGAATCTTTTCTAAGAGCTTGAATAAAGTTTTCAAGTTGAAGGATAAGTACATGAAGAGATAAATCAAAAGGTATCCATGGAATAAAATGACCAAGATTGGGTGGACTATCCAAAGCTCCTTGATGAGCTTGAGGAACTTTCAGATAAAAAGAAACTTGACCTTATGGAGAACACCATGGGAGTCAAGAAGGTATGCCTTGTTGAACCACAATTGGAGATTGAAATTGAGGAGTATTATAATAAGGTTACAATTGTTAAAATAAAAGAGGAGTTCACCTCCATAGGTAATTTACTTGTAGTTACTTTGATTTCATTGAACATCATGCCAATGAGGTTGGTAAACATCATGGAACTAGAGATACATGTACCAAAGCCCAAGAGGCAGCATGCCTTATTCACTCCTTCATTTCATGAAAAAAATAAGGTTTCAAACTTCCCCTTTGACCTAGGAGGAAGATTTTTTTTATATTAGCTTATATTTGAGTTAGTTTGTTTGGGTTGTGTGTGTGTGTTCCATAAGTGCTCATGAAGAACAATTGTGTGGTGTGTTGTTTTATGTCTTGTTATTGTTATTTCTTATGTTTTGGTCTATTTTCAAAGGTATATTTAGTATCATATCTATGTATAAATTAATCCATATTCCAATGGATAAGAGAAGGCTATTGGTATTGACATTACAAGCATACCCCCCTAGGAAATCAAAAAGAATGTTGACTATTTTAACCACAAGTCAAAATTGGTCAATCCCGTACAAATTGAAAATTTGGTCATAATGTTTATTAGAGTGTTTTAGGTCCCCCATTGTTTTAGAAAGGTTTATAGGGTCCAACATTATGCCTAAGTTTTATGACATTTTCTTAAAGTCCCTTTAAGTCATGTTTTATCACCTTTCAAGAAGTCATTTATGAGTTGTATGGATTTATTAGGTAATAAAGGTGTCAGAAAGTCCCCCCATGTTCCATGTATTCAAAATATGTCATATAACCATCTCTTAACTAATAAAGCCTAAAAGTATAAGTTTTAATCGAGAAAACACTTGAAAAAAAGAGTATTAGAGCCACTTGTAAGGACTTTGGAATGTGGATGCACTTTAGGGATGTCCCTTGACATTCTTCATACTCACTTCCATGCTCAATATGATTTGAAAATTCCAAAAATTAGGAAAACCATTATAATTCTTCCATCTCCCTCTTGGGAAGCCTCCTAAAGACCAACGATTCATGGATGGTATGGTCAACAAGGGAAATGTTGCATTGAATGGTTTTGGTGGGTCATCATTTTTCCTGTGCACTTACATTTTTTGTAGATAGTTTCTAGATTGGTCACTTGTGCTTTATGAATGAATGCTAATAAGATAAGGTTCTTGTTGAGAGGTGTCCAATTCTACCATCTTGAAAATTTGATAGTTTTCATTTCTAGAATGGTCTCTATATTATAGTTTGGAAATGAAAGGAGTATAATATTGTAAATAAGTGTCCTAAAATTATATCATACCTTTTCATCTTGCATATGCTGGTGTAAAAGATATATTCTTCTTTCTATGTCAAAATTTTGCTTCTTTGGATGATTTTCTTCCAAATGATTGATGACTATTTTCTAGAGCTATGAGAAAGTAATAAGCTTTAGGGTGATATAGATATGCTATTGGTAGTAATGATATCATCACAATAGTTTTTTCCTCCATGAGAGTGAGTTTCAATCTCTAGGACTTGGTTGGCAGGTTCATGACTTGAGATAGTCTATCTTCAAAGGCTTATAGCATTGATTATAGAATATGTATGTCTTGATGAAAGATCTATTGTTCATTAAAACATATGGAATCCATCCTATATTCATGTGGATTGAGTGATTCAAATAATTTTTTGAGGTCTTTCTTCCTTGTGTACTTCTTTGTAACTAGCATCTTGACTGTTAAAGAATAAGGTTGTTAGTTTTCTCATAAGCAAAGCTCTAAGACAGAGTTGGAGTTCTTTTGAAATGGGTTTGATGACATTTGAAGAGTCTATTTTTGGTTTTGAAGTATGACAAGGCCTTGGTAATAATTTTATCTCATATTATCTCAAAATTATGTATAAACTTCATGAAAAACACAAAAGGTTGCTTAAGGTAGTCCTACCTTAATTTCTCTAAAGTCAATCTTGAATTGACAAGATTTCATGATGTGAATGAGGACGTGATAAAATAGGCTAAGTAAATAACTTTGATAATGCACTCTAGACATAGTATTTTCATGTTTGAGGAAGGAGAAATATGTGCCCAACTGATAGATGGGGATGATGTAGAAGGCAAAGTGTTAAGAGATGTCCAGGTGGAACTACCTCCAAAAATAGTAGATACTAAGGGAAAAACAACCTTACATTCAAACATAGATATTTTACATGCTCTGGAAGTAGGTGACCAATCAGGGAATTATTCAGTAACAGGTGAAATAGGACAAATGCAAGTATCAATGAACATGAAGAATGGGTTACCCCAAATAAAAAGAATCACAAAGGTAAAAAATCTGGAGATGTTGGCACTGATCCCAAATAAGGGAGACCAACCCTAAGAGAAATAAGACAAAGAGAGATTGCTAGGGAGATTGCTAGTGGTAATCAGAAAACACTAGAGACCCATTCTATCAAATCCTCTAAATGAGAATTTTATCTTAGAACTTGAGGGGCTTTAACAGACCTTCCAAATAGTTTGAGGTTAAAAACTACATTCTAGATAATAAATTAGATATTTTATTACTCCAAGAGGTCAAGATGAATGAGGAGAGTTTTAAGAAAATAGTTGACTACATATGGCATAAGGCTATTTTTTGCATTAGTCTAGCTGAAGGGGCTTCAGGTGGGATTGTAACTATGTGGAACAGTGCTGAAATTTAGGGATCTCTTATTGCTTATAATAAACATTTTTTGAGTATTAACTTCTCTTTTTCCTCCTTGAACTGGTCATTGATCAATGTCTATGGCCTGAATAATAGAGCATTGCGGTAAACTTTATGGACATATTCAAGTAGCTTCAGGACTAATACCCAACACACTAGATGGATGTTGATTAGAGACTTTAACACTCTATTATACCCTTATGAAAAATAGGGTGGGATTATTGATTACTCTGACATCATGTTTGACTTTTATAAATTTATAAATGATTGGGGATTGTTGGATATTGAATTGCAAAATAAAAATTTCACCTGGTATAACAAAAGAAGGGGAGACCCAATGATTCAATTTATGTTAGATAGATTTCTTTTTCTAGAAATTGGAATGATTATCATAATATGCACTTACAGGATTTTCTTAGAACCATGTCTGATCATTGCCCAATCTTCCTTAGTTGGAAAGATCAGGAATAACATGGTCCTTTCCCCTTCCATTTTGAAGCTATGTGGATCAAACATAAAGACTTCAGACAATTGGTGTCCCAATGGTGGCTAATTCCTATCCAGGGCACTCCTATGTTTAGATTAGTCAAAAAACTTTAGCATATCAAATAGGAAGTTTATGGATGGAATAGATATAGCTTTGGTCAGGTCTTTCATCAGAAGAAAAACACAGCTAGAAAACTTGTAGATATCTAGTAGTGGATGGCTCAAGGTGATGATTCAGAAGACACTTCTAAAGAAGAGAATGCCCTTATTTTTGACAAGAAGAATCTTATGGACAGAGAAGAGGTTTTTTGGAAATAGAAATATAGAGTTCAGTGGCTCA
This sequence comes from Torreya grandis, assembly GCA_037957365.1. Taxonomy (NCBI): domain Eukaryota; kingdom Viridiplantae; phylum Streptophyta; class Pinopsida; order Cupressales; family Taxaceae; genus Torreya; species Torreya grandis. The sequence continues at coordinate 686,498 of JARHVA010005068.1, read as the reverse complement.
AAGAGGGGAATAGGAACATGGCCCTCTTTCATCTCTCAACCATGAAACACAGGAAGGCTAACTCCATAACAAAGCTATGTTTGGATAAAGGCAACATTATAACTAATGATAATGAGATAGGGGAACAGGCCAGGATATTCTTTTAGAATTTACTCACTGAACAAAATAATTAGGATGGGAATGATGGAACTATGAATCAATTCATTGATAAAATCCCCTGTTTGATAACTGACGAAGACAACCTAGAGATGTTAAGGCCTATATCTGAGGAGGAAGTTTGTGTTGTTTTATTTTCTATGGGTTCTTTCAAAGCCCTAGGTCTTGATGGCTTCCCTCCTATATTCTCCAAGAATATTGGGATATAGTGGGGACAAATCTTACTACTACTGTATGTGACTTATTCAGATCAGGTAAACTTTTGAAACAAGCTAATAATACTTTTAATGTACTTATTCCCAAAAAGTCACAACCCACACACCTTATGGATTTTAGACCTATTAATTTGTATAACACTATTTATAAGCTCTGTACTAAAGTTCTAGTTATTAGAATCCAACCTTTTTTAGACAAAATTATTTCCCCCGCTCAGAAAGGCTTTGTCTCAGGTTGGCAAATTTCTTGATGCTATGATCTCCACTCATGAGACTATTCATTCCATGGATAAGAGCATAATCCCTAGTATGGCTCTTAAGCTAGACATTTCTAAAGCATATGATAGGGTCTCATGGACTTTTCTATTCCAAGTCATCAAGAAATTTGGGTTTAATGATAAAATGTCTTCCCTGATATGGAACTATGTCTCTTCTACTAAATTTTTGGTTCTAGTCAATGGGGTCCCTAGAAATTTATTCTCTTCTTCAAGAGGAATCTGCCAGGGGGGGGCCTCTTTCCCCTTACTTATTAATCATAATGGCAGAGGCACTGGAAAGATACGTACAAGCCAATATAGTCTCTAAACATTTAGTGGGCATAAAACCTACTTCCTCCCTTCCCTTTATGGCAGTGCAGTAGTTTGTGGATGATACCATTCTTTTTGGCATATCCTCGGTGATTGAAGCTAGGAGATGGAAGAATATTTTAAATAACTATGCCATAGAGTCTGGGCAAAGCATAAATATTCAAAAAATAAATGTGTAATTCTTTAATACTCCTAATTACCTTAGACAAAAAATCATTGACATCCTAGACTATGCTAAAGCTATTCTACTTGCTACCTATTTGGGCCTTCCCCTCACAGTCAAAGAGGTACTTCCAAGTTTTTGGAATGGAATATTGGAAAGAACTAAAAAGAAGTTTATTAGTTTGAAATGGAAACTTCTCAGCAGTGCAGGCAAACTACAACTTCTTCAGGCCTCTCTTCAAGGGATTCCTACCTACTTCCTATCTCTCTTTAAAATACCTATGTATTTTTTTGACAAATTAGAATAGATTCAAATAAAATTATTATCGATGGGACTAGAAGATAAATAGAGAATGTCTTTGGTTAGATGGGAAAAAGTGTCTTTCGAAATCACATGGTGGCCTCAATATTAGATCTATCAGGAACATGAACAAATCCCTTCTCTCCAAAATCAACTAGAACCTGATTCATAAAAATAATGATTGGGGGGAAATAATGTATGCCAAATATATGCATAGTACTGATGGTTCCAAGTTTATTCAATAGGTAGGGTTACCCCAGGGATTTATGATATGGAATAAAATGCTAAAAAATAGAAGCCTTCTTAAGAAAGGAATTAGATGGAAATTGGGAAATGGCTGGGATATTAAATTCTAGAATGACATTTGGGTAAAGGATAAAGCTCTTATCACATAGGGAAACTATGGATAAATTGCTAACATTATTACTCTATTTTTTGGAGATAAAGTTACTAATTACATGGATAATAACAATGGCATAAGGAGCTGGAAAAATATATTGGACTGTTATGCTCATTGACCTGAGCTCTTCCCTAGAGTTCTAGATATTCAACAGTTGATTCAGGGGATCATAATCCCTCTCTTCCCACATGAATATGAATAGTACTGGTGGCTAGATAAGAATGGATGGTTCTCTGTCAAATTTGCTTATCAATTGCTGATTCTTGAGGCTCAAAATAAAGAGATATGGAAAAAGGTTTGGAACTATAAAATTATACCAAAAATTAACATGTTTTGGTTGGCTGCTACTCATAAAAAAAATATTAACCTAAGACAACCTTCAGAAGAGAGGGTTTACCATAGTTAACAAATGTTATTTGTGATGTTTAAAAGAGGAAACAGTCCCTCACCTTTTCATACACTATGATTTTGCCTGAGAACTTTGGGGCATAATCCTAAATAATTTTGGTATTGAGTGGGTCTGTAACTCTGACCTTAAGGAAGTCATTATTAGCTAGAATCCTACCTTTTCTCATCCCTGGCTCATGGAATTATGGAATCAAACTCTACCCTGTTTGAGTTGGATTTTATGGAAAGAGCACAACCACAAAATTTTTAGGGATACTACTAGAAATTCCTCTCAAGTGTTTCATATTCCTACTTATAATAACAAATTATGGCTAAATAGAAGGTACTAAATCATATTCCTACTTATAATAATTCTAAAATTCTATAGAGACTTAATACTAAATGGAATCCCCCAAAGCCTAACTGGATGAAACTTAACTTTGATGGGGCTTCCAAGTTTGATGGTAAAGCCAATGGGGGAGGGATTATAATAAATGACAAAGGGTGGATGATTTCTATCTATGCTAGTGGAATAGGTTACTAGAGTAATAACTATGCTATATCAATGGCTCTCTTATGGGGGATAAAATTGGCTATATCCCTAGGTATAAAGAATTTGAGTATCCAGGGGGGCTCTAAAATGGTTATCGATGTAGTTAACAAAGAATCAAATGTGGGAATTAAGTTAAAAGATATCATTAGGGATATTTAATTTCATTTTTAGAAGCTCACTAGAGTTTATATTTAACATATTTATATAGAGGGAAATAGTGTTATTAATGCCTGTGCCAATATTGGCCAACAATTTTCAAATTGGTGATGTTGGCGCCAATTAGATCATATCCCTTTCAATATTAGGGATCTTATCCAAAAGGAAACAACTTGTTAAGGATGAGTCAGACATATGGGAAGGATAGCTCTATTATTCGGTCCCTTTGGAGGGTGCCGATATGGATCTCAGAGTTCAGGGCCTATTGTACTCTTTTGATAATCATTTCTGATTTATTGTACCAATATGTTAAGGTGAGCAGACTTCATTATGGAGATCATTGGGAAATGATGTTTAAGCATGGGAGGAGTAAATGTCATCTCTGCATGATACTCTAAATTATGTGTTATCACATTATCATTATGCATATTTGGGAGTAAGGGATTAAATCTACTTCAACTATGAAGGTAAAAATTAGGAATTCTCCTGGTCTGGTCTGTAAATCCAAAATGGGGGGTGACAAAATTTAAATGGAACCAGTCTCCTATTATGATTTCAAAGATAACCCAGTGGTCTAGCACTAATACAAATAGGATGGGATTAGTCCCTACCTAGAGAGGCTCAATGGGTTCGACGAAAACCTGTTTGAACAATTCACGAGGTCTTGGTTAAACTGACAAGTCACTATTAGAGGAATTAGCTTTGAGATTTTTGAAAAGGTGATAGCTATGGCTACAAGCATGTTCACACAGGGGATGAAGCTATAAAGTAAAACAAAAATCATAGACATTTCCAGCTAGAAGCTATTTCTAGGAGAAGGCGAAGAACTTGCTCTTTACCAAGGAGGATTTGATCAAGCCAAATTGCCTGAGCCATGGGATGGAGTGTGTTTCATCCTCATGAAGTATTTCACATTGGAAGGATGATTCACTAGGTTCTATAATTATCATCTCCCCCTTTTAAATAATTTTAGGCATAATGCTCTCATCAATTTTCCATTTTATCTACTATCTTCCCTAGAACATTCTATCCTTGGGGTGAGAGCAAAATTGGCAAAAAAACCTAATATGAATCCTATCCCCCTCCATCAAGGCCTCATTTTATATTTGTATAATTTCCACCATGCCCTTAAGCCATCCAAGACTATTATAATTGATAGCAAGGAAAATTATTCTAACCCTTTTGCTGGTGATACTATCGATGAGCCTTGTCCTTCCCCTATCTCTACCAAAACTAAATAAGTCTCTTTTTCTACTCCTGAGGAGGCCCCCATAGGCACCACTAGCTCCTTTGTGAATATGAAGGGAAAGAAGAGGAAGTTTTATGCTGGTGAAGAGGGTATTGGGGGGACCACTATGGGGACCCATAAAAATCCTTGTAGGACCATTGGGGGTCAAGGTAGTAAATCCCATATGTCCACTAAGGTTAGTAAGGAGGGCCTCTCAGGAGTTTGATGGTCAGGGGAGATTGCTGTCAAACCCACTCCCAAGGCTAGGCTTATTGACTACTCAAAGAGCACCTCAGAGGAAGCCACCTAAGAGGAAGAGAATAAGGAATTGGAAGTTTAAGAAATCTTTGAGGATACTGAAGGTAAGCAGGATACAAGAGAATTTGAGGCTACTATAGAGGATGTTGCTGACATTGTAGAAAATGCTGACAAAGAGGGAAATATGTATGTGGAGGAAGCTGATGAGGAAAATAAAATTGAGATTGGTTTGAAATCTAAAATTACTGACCTAAAAGGTCACGTCCAGAAACTGGAGCAAAACTTTACCACTGGGCTCTAGAATTATATTCTTCTAAACATGTCTATGTTGTAGGATTTGGGTAATATTGCTTCTACTGTCAATGCAGAGAACATTGAGAAATCGAATGACCTCATCAAATCTATGTTTATGTAAGGAGAGATTTATCTTTCTCTCATTTTTCCTATTCTTATTTTATTTTAGTTTCTTGTGTTTGTTGGTTCACTAATTGTGTCATTCCTATTGTAAGGCATCATTTATGTTAATTGCCTTCATGGTTCCTCTGCTTCTATAAGGGTTCGGCCCCTCGTCTACTACCTTACATAATCAAAAACATGTGAAGGCAATATAAAAGGTGTTTGTTTTGGTAATAAAATATATTGGATCATGTCCCAAGTTTATAAAATGTTAACTAAAAATCTGTAGTGGAATACAAAGTACTCAATTCAAAAAGGACGTAACTGTTGTAATAAGCTTTCAAGCATTAGTATCTTAGTGATGGAGTATGAGACATGGTATTAATGCATGAAATAGATTCATGGGATAGTGATCTCAATGATATCAAATAAATTTAGGTCAATGACCTCACTATTTTAAACACTAAGAGAAACCTATATGGGTCTCCATTAGTGATACCTACATCTATACTCAGAGAACCTTAAGGACTGACTAGTTTGGTGGAGATAAGTCATGTTTATCAAACATGATTGACTTAATTCAATATGGAATGTTATAAGAGGTGTCCAAGGTGATAGGATGGTTAGGTTTAGGTTTCAAGGCATATATTGACCTATAATACCTTTGAGTCTTGAAAGACAACACATAGTCATATCACAGTCCTTGAGACTAGTCATGTAAAGTGAAATTTAAATTACCAAGACTATAATACAAGAGTGAGGTTATTTTAAAAAATTTATGGTATTAATGACTTAATATACTTCCATGAGATGGTAAACATATTACTCTCACTAATATCTACACCTATAGGCTCTTTTTCATTAGTGACCTATAACCAACTTGGCACTTGATAAGTGAACAATCTTAGGAAATTAGAGGTAGTCTTGAGTTTCATGAGTGTGTTTTGAATAGGATATTAGTATATTTTGATAAAATAGGGTTTACATAACCTCAATAGACTATCCATAAGTTAAAGTCACATATTTTGACATATAGAAACCTACATGCTTGCTAAACTTAGAGTTACACCTACATAGCATTTTAGTGTTTGTTGTAAGCCAAGTATGCAAAGTGATTAATATAAGCAAGTGGACTGACTAGAAAAACTTGAGAGATTTATATGAGTTAATTGGAGGTTATAAAACACTCATAAGTTCCTATTATGGTATAGGTTACTTGCATTAGACCTAAGTTGAGGTGACAGTTTGTATAGTCTAAATCCTTGACTATCAACCTGTGATATATAAGAAGAGATCATGAAAGGATGGGTATTTAGTGTTGTTTAGAAATAATGAAACACTCAATATTTATTTTAAGATGAAATTAATATTAATTAAGTGCTAATGGTACAAAATCATCTCTTAGGAGGTTGTATACATAGAATATTTAGGTAGTCCTTTGCACTTCTAGTTATGTTCTCACATGTGTGGTATGAAGTTATCCATATTAACATTGATTTAAAAGTGAATAAAAAGATATACATGATAAAATCATTCTAAATATGGACACATCATCCTTCTCTACACCTTAAACTTCAAATTTAAGTAAGGGTTAGGTTGACAAATCAATCAACTCTTTATGCAGTCCAGTTTCAAGCTAGTTTGAAGGACAATTGAGAGGTTAGAGGTCATAAGAAGAGATCAAACATTTAAATTTATAATAGAGGGTTATCATGACCAAATAAAACTATTCAATTTCTCAAATTGACCATTTCAATAGGGAAAACATCTTCTATTTTATCTTATAGGTCAGGTACTCTTGAAAATTAGACATCTTACCAATTTAGTAGATAGTGTAAGTCAGACTAAAATGCATGTTAAGAGGTCTTGGAGGACCTCCATGGGGAGTTACAAGGTAATTTGAAACATGTAGTTTGTAAATAAAGTCATTAATAAATCATTTATTGGCTTAAGAACATGATAGGGTATGCAAAATGTAAAGAAGAGCTCAAGAAGCAATTTTTAGAAGATCATATCTATATGGATGCTTAACATGGGTGCCTAAGGAGTTATAATATGTTGGATAGTGTATTAAAATTTCCTTTTATGGGATTCTCTAATAGGTTCAATGTCAAACTTTTATTAACAATCCTTATGGGGTAAAACTACTCAAAACCGTCCAAAACCCTTGCTAATGACCTGATAGAGAAAATAAAGAATAAAATGCATCCAAATGAGATATTATGAATTATAATATGATTGGAACTTGTAAATGACTCCACTAGGATTTTTCCCATCAATTTGGTTTCTACCCTATTTCTTTGGACATGGTGCAAAACTAGTTTTCTTTACAATTTTTAATGTTTTATAGGTACAAAGGAGTTTCAAAGGATGAGGATCACTTTGGGAGGATAAATGTTAACTAAAATACTATTCATATCCATTTATCACTTTATAAAATCACACACATACCCATAAAAACACCTTCACTTTAGGCCATCCAAGACATCGTGAATGAAGAGTGATAACCAATTAAAAAGGTGATAACTCAAATTGGGAGGTCTTTTAGGGTCTACCTGATGGATCTAAGGATAAGAGGAATCTTTATAAGTTTCATAACACCATTTTATAGAATGTATTTAAAAAATTATGGCCATCTTGGTGTCAAGTGTGAAGGGTGAGTGAAAGAAGGATGATAGTGACTACAAGCAGTGAGAACAATTCTGTAGAAGAATATCAATGATTAAAGACACATCCAATGCATGTTAGAGACTATTTATAACCCCCCACCCCACTTAAAATTTAAATTATTTCATTTATTTTGAGTCTACCTTGTAGTGCTCAAGAAGGACCAAATGATGAGGGTAGTTTCCAATAAGTTAGGTAAAAGACCTCTACGCTAAGTTTGGGGGGTTTGATGCTTCTGAAAGACATTTGTCCAAAGATACCTTGCATGGTTTGCTACATACTTAATTATCCTACAAAAATAACTCTTTATCTCTTAACTATACACTTTTTGGAGTGACTCTTGAGCTTTATTCTTCTCTCTCCTTTCTCATATTCTATAAGTACTAGCCATTTTGGCTCTTGTAGGCAAAAATTACACACCATGTATGGTGAAGCCCTATTGGTTTGATATTGTATTTTGAATTTGAATAATACATGAAATCTAGTTTTTAATTTCATATATCATCTTGTCAAAGTGTGTGAGAGATGTATAGTGAATAGTCAAGTGATTTTCATCTATCCTTATTTTCTCTAAATCCATCCATGTTTGAAGTAATTTATTCCTTTCTAGCAGGTCATATGATGTGTTGTCAAGTGTATGGGTCTATTTTCAAGTTTAAAAGTATCATTAGTTTCTAAAAATAGTCTATGGTTCTCTTACCTTGGATAAGTTTTCATGCATTTCACCTCCATATTGAAATACTAATGCTAGAGTTTATTAGGACTTTGAAGCTAGTGTTGTAGGTCTTGTTTATTAATTTAAGAAGTATGATGGTTTAGTGGAAATAATTATGGTGTATCACCCCCTTATAATAGTTTAATTTCATGTAAACTCTATCCCTTTTCACATAATTAATCAGTTAGTATTGGTGATAAGCACTTAAAGGTTATTTCAGGGAACTAGCCCTTAAACCTAGAGATCTACCTCTACTATAGGCAACCCATAGGCATAGAGGTATTCATTATTTCCCAAATCTTAAATTAGGCCTAAAAAACCTATATAGGGTGAAATATTTCATGTCAAAATTATTATAACTTATAGGCACACATCATGATGCACTAATATATTTTATATATGTATAAACACTTGTACATATTAATTTACTTATATATGTGCCACTCACCATTTTTTATTACTATAAGTGTGTGTGTGTGTGTGTGTGTGTGTGCGTGTGCGTGTGCGTGTGCGTGTGCGTGTGCGTGCGTGCGTGCGTGCGTGTGTGTGTGTGTGTGTGTGTGTGTGTGTGTGTGTGTGTGTGTGTGTGCGTGTGTGTGTGTGTGTGTGTGTGTGTGTGTGTGTGTGTGTGTGTGTGTGTGTGTGTGTGTGTGTGTGTGTGTGTGTGTGTGTGTGTGTGTGTGTGTGTGTGTGTGTGTGTGTGTGTGTGAAGATTCGGATACTCATAACTAGAATATACCTCATATGAACATAATTCAAACAATTTATTAAGTTTCCTAGAGACTATATTCATATGGTTATCATTTCATATCCCTCAAAATCCTATGACTTAGGCTAAAAATCCATTAAATATAGATATAGGTATATGACCAAATAGACCCATTTATGTTATATATTTATATACATACTCAAATCCATATGAATATATACTTCCTATATATACACTCTTGTACATATTAACTATATATTCACTATGTATTGCATAAAAGTAACCAATAATACATAAATACTGTAAATGCCAACAGTCATCTAAAATTATAGACAATGAATTCATTCATATAATTATGACTTCCTTTCCCTCGAGAATCCCTTGACTCATTATTTTTTATAAATGGTATAGGCATGCTTATATAAGATGCATACACATATGAGTATCTAAATCCTTTTACCACTATTTAACATCTATTTGACCACTTGTTCAAAGTAAATATATTCTTGATATGTCTCAAGTATATGTACTCAACATTATATAAATAATTTTATAAAACCAACAAAAATTGAAGTACATATATTTTTAGAGCAAATATGAAGGTTAACTATATGATGAGAATTCTCATCACCATTAGTAAATCAATCAAATCCCAAATTATAGATATGGTAGGCTATCGGTAACCATGCTATTATATTCATATCTATACTCATACATGATTATTGTTATATACTTAGCATAATATAGAGATACATGCCCCACATCATATTTACTATCATAATTTTTGCATAGCTCTATAACTATATAGAGAATGAGTATATAGCTAACTTTATATTAGATGTTATACAACATCAATATAGTGTAATATAGATGAGTATTATATGTATATAATGTAATATTTCATTGTATATTTTTTAGTAAAAATCATTGTATTTACATATTATAATTTCACATAATTATAATCTCTTTAGGTGACTAAATCATTAAATTAATCACACTAATTAATGGTTAATGTATAATAATCATATTCCTTAAGGTCTAGTGATCTTGTATATGTATTTAAACTTTTATTTATTCTTATATCCGTAACTCTCTATTCTTTGATTTATCAATAGTGACTTGGGCATCTCTCTTTTCTCTGGTATATATCTAAATAATAAATTACTATGTATACAACTATATAGATTGATCATTTATAATGTCAGTTCATTGAATATATAACACTATACACATGACATTATATATTACTTATATTTATTATAAAATTTATATTCTTATAGGATAACTAGTGATTTAATTTCTGTTAGAACTTACTAAAATCATTGAAGAAAATAAAGGATATTATAAAACTTATATATCCTTTATGAAGTCGCTAAATAGGAATTTAATTTCATTTAATACATATTCATTATATAATAAAATATATTGATCATTGTATATATGGTTCACTCCATTGAGTATTTCCATATACACCACATGTATCATTAATTCATTATTTTTATTAAAATCACTGTCTTATGTATAAAATAGTTTATGTTCTGACCAGAGTTTCACTACATAGATTCAGTATGTTATTTTTGAAGAATGGAATATAACCAATGATACAAGATTTCAATATTTATGTTGGCAAATATTTTTCTAGGTGAAAATGATTTTTAAAGGCCCAACCTTAGACTTCCTACTTATTATAAACTAGAAATTTTTGAAACAAGGTTTCTAAGAAGAAATTCCTAAAATCCAGCATTGAAATAATCAAATGGGATTTGAACTCACTATATCTTGATCCAAAGGATTTTTATTCATCAGTCATCATCAATTTTTAAAATTTTGGCTATGGAGACCATAGCCAGTAGAGCCCACTTCTATAATAGAGCAGGACTCTACCACTGTATATGGCAATAGTGTTTTTAATTTCACTATAATTTACCATATATTATTATTTTGGTATTTTCAGTTATGACACATGGTAGGATGAGGATAAATTGGAGAGGTCCACATGGAGGGTTCCTAGGCCATCATGTGGCCTACCACCACATCCTCCATTTTTTAAGTCACTTATACATGCCAAGTTGTAACTACATAACTTGAGTTATTATTCCAAGTTTACATGCCATGTTTGAGTTATGTCAACCCAACAACCAACTCAATTTCTAATATGAGTTTAATTTACATTGGATCGAGTTGGGATCAAGTTACATTGTCTAGCTTGATCTATGGATTTACCATTGGAATCAACTCAACCTCTAACTCACCATTTTTACAATGTTCCAATGGATTGCTAACACATCTTAACAAACACAAGACAATGTGGAGATTCTATATAAAAAGATGTTTGGGACATGGCCTAAGCCAGACATTATAAAGCATAGAACTATATAAAAATAGCTCAATCATTTGGTACATAATGAATGTGGGATAATCATCCCCTAAAAATAATACATTGAGATTAGATGGCTCATGGACCATACAGGTTGTTGGGTGTCAATTGATGCTATAAGATTTGGAATGGTTTTGATTCCATTGATAGATGTCATTATAATGAGTTAAGGAGGATGGTATATTGGCATATGTAGGCCTAACCTAGGGAGACTCTAGTTTTGTAAGGCTATTAAGTAATAGAAAATCATGCCATTAGGATATGGAAGAGTTTCATAAAACCATGTATTGGAAAAAAAGGTAGAATGTAACTCACATGGAATGACATTTACATTTCCAAGCCTTTTGGATATGATTCTAGCTATATCAATACAAGAACATAAGCTAAGAGAATCAAAGGATGTATATTTCTATTCAAGTAAGCCTTTGGGTTGTGGATGAAGGATACATATATGTTACAAGTTTGTTAAACTAAGTTGAGTTGGTGATAATAGCATATACCCAAGTTTATCTCTAGAAGAATAACATATATTTGAAAGTCTTGGGTTGTAGCATGACCTTATGAATTAGTTTGCACAGTCTTAATGGATCCTTGGGTGAAGATGTAGCCCCAAAAAGGATGATAAAACCTATTAAATAAAGCCATCAATATGGGTGAAGGGTTGTTCTCTCTCACATGCCATAAATTTTCTATTATCAAAGGGTCATTGGCTCCTAATTTTTCATGTGGTTGTGACTACATATTTGGTAGGGCCAAACTAGGGAAGAAATGGGAAAAGTCATCATATAATAATACATAGGTCTAGATAGAAGTCACCACCTATTTGGATGACTATTAGAACCAAGTTGAAGGTGGTCTCACATTGAAAATATGTGGACATATTATTATGTGGATGAAATAGTATATTCAACAAAGACATTTTCCATGAGGGTTAATACGAGCTCTTCTTTAAAAACCATTTGGTCATGAAGAGAATTATGGGTATGTCCTCAAATTTGGAAAACAATTTCATGGACATTTTAGGTAATGTGAATGCATTATTAAATAATGTGATCCTATTATTTAAATAACATGATCACATTATTTAATTTACATGATAACTTAATTTAAATTATGGCTCCATAATTAGTAAGCCAATATGCATATGTGTTATTGAGGAATTTGTACACATTATTAAGAAAATAATAATTTATACACGTTATTATAAATTCAAATAATGCATATGAATTATATAATGCATACACATTATATAGTGTAGTATACAATACATACATGTTATATAATGTGTATGTGTTTCTTTATCATAAGATGAAGACCATCTCCATTAGCATGTGGGAGTTGCACGTGAAGCCAACTTTGGCCATAAGCTTATATTTACTACTCTAAATGTTAAGTATAAGTTTACATTTAAATTCATTTTATTAAGTATAATAAATTAGGGTCACTCAACATCTGATAGAGTTGGTATCATATTTGGATGCCTTAAAATGTGTAAAATAGTTTCTAAAAATCCAACTAGGTCAATATTTAGGCATTTTTAGGGTCTAAGTATTAAACCTAAGGATTTTAGGACAAATTTTACAATTGATATCGATATTTATTAGAAATATAGTCATTTTTAAGGTTTTTGTGCCATCTAGATTGATTCTTGACATTTTAAAGAGTCTTAGGTTTGTTAAAATTGAAATTTTCAAACCACTCACTTTTAAATTGATGCAAAGTGGTGTGATTGGGGTAGCATAGGTCACATTGATGACCTTCACACATAAAATAACCAATTTTTATTAATTTCACTTGGTCATCATCCCTCCCTCATCCTTGATCACTTCTTACTCATGCCTCATCATCCCTAATCACTCTCTCATCATTATTCATTATCCCTAATCACTCCCTCATTAACCCTCACTACCCTAGTCATCTTTAATAACTCCCTCATGGTACTTGATTACTCCCTCATTGAAATTAATTATACCTCATCATCCTTAATAAATCATTCATTTTCCCTCTTCATCTCTAATAACTCCCTCATTTACCATTAACATCCCTCATCATCATTAATCACTCCCTCATCATCCCTAATCACTCCATCATTGGATCTCACCATCCCTCATCATCCTTAATCACTCCTTCATTGGCCTTTACCATCCTTAATCACCACTTCATCATCCATAATTACTCCCTCCTCATCCCTCATCATATATAATCACTCCATTATTGACCCTAACCATTCCTCATAATTTATAATAACTCTTTCATTTCCCCTCACTTTCCTTCATGATGTAGAGCGCTATTACATACTCTACTTGTCTAAGCTCTTTTCCAATATCCACCTAACTTTGAATTTGTATTTTATTACTTTATCTCTATATTTATACCTTTCATAAATTTAAAATTCACATCTACATTTTATTCCTTTCATTTATTCTCCACCATTCTTCAGATGGTCTCACTAAAATCTCCATTCTATTCTCCTTACTCAATGCATTCAATCTCTCTTGCTTTGAGACTCTCCACCTTATTAGTATTTATGATTTATAAAAACTTGGATCAAATATTTTCTCTAGTTATTTAGGATCTAATATGTCTCTAAAAAACTTCTTTCCACTCCTTTGAGTTGTCTAACTTCTTCTCAACCCTACTTAACTTCTCAACACAATCTTCATATAATACATTACCTTTTACTCTGTCATAGACTCTTATTGTAAATAATAAAATAATAAAACCAAAATCATTTATGGATACCTTATAACATATCCCATATATTCATAAATTTATAGGCTTTGGTTTAACTATTTGATAACTTTTTTTTTTCTCTTTCTACTCTCAGATTAGGTCTTTAGGTTCCCTTCTACCCTGTCTACCACACAATCCTCCCCATCCACACTTATCCATACACAACTTAAAAACACTATATTATATTTTTTAATGTTTAACTCAAAATTTTCACCAAATTTCATGAATTATTGATTGTTATAACTCATAAAAACCTACTTTAAAAGTAGAAACCCTGTTATAGGGTTTAGACTAGTTTTATAGACCTAAGAAGGGTCAAAATGAGATTTAAATATTCAAAAGGAATTTATAATGAATTTTAATATTTTATTAGGTCTTATTTTACCCTATTTATTTTTTCCAAGTGTTATATTTCCATTTTAAAGCTATAGTAGATTGACTTAACCAAATTTAAATAGACTATGTACTCAGTCATAAGTTTGTAGTAATCTACAAAGAGGTTATTTATTATAATTCATTCAAAAAGTGTTATAAATTATAATTAAGGTTTAAAATACTCTACATAATGTTTCCACACTTTAAAAAATAAATTCCTTCCATCTATAACACTCAATTTGCCAATTTCTATGAGATACCACTTTGATTGTGTTAAGTTTCTTGATGACTTTAGGACTATGTTAGTTTTCTTTTTGCTCATCCAAGTATATGAAAGCTACTAGAAATAATATAGTACTTCATGATAATATTATAATAAAATCAATAACATATACCTTTTAATTTTCACTCTAATACATGGATATACCTTCTCACACAGATGTATACTCAGAACTTTTTTTCTCATAGAAGATAAGGTTGTGTTGTTTAACAAAAAATGTCATTAGAAGAATAACAACATACAATGTTTAAATAAAATTAAGGAATTACTATTTAAATTTAATAATTATTCATAAATTTAAAAATCCCACCAACTATAATATCCTCTTCCATAATACTTTGACCCTCACTCATATTTCAAGGCACAGTTTGTAAAATCACAAGGTATATAGTTTGTAATTTAAACATTCAAAGGATTTGAAACTCAAATTACAAATGATATAATAAACATAAAAAAAAATTTATTTTAAACTTAACACTAACATAAATATGACAAATAACTTGTTACTAATCATGTTTTATGATCATGCACATTGTCAACTATCTTTGAACATACTCAAAAAGATGTAGGGTGTGTTTGCTTTCATATCTACAAATAATCTAAAATTATCTGTATTCACTTGTTTGAGGTTTTTTAAATTCATCATTTCAAATACTACCCCCTACAAATCTCTTTAATATGACTTTAAATACAAAATTAGACATGTAAAAGACTCTTATTACCAAATAACCATCAATTGAATTCTAACTTCTTTTGTATGTTGAGAGTGTCATCAACTAACTCAACTACTAACATATTTCTCAAATATGAGTTTAGGTATATGTTTTGTAACATCATAATATCTTTTCTAAAGTCTAACCACACCAAATTCAATGTTTGACTTATTGAAACAAGATTGAATTCTCTATTAAAGTTCAAAAATTCAAATGAAAGATTTGGTGAGAAAGTCCAATACAACTCTAATTCAAAATTGACAAAAAAATATAAACTTAGAGAGAATCTTACAGACTTACTATGACCTTGACCACCTTCTAAAGACTCAAAACATGTAACCTAGATAACTATTTATATTAGGTAGTGAAGCTCCTGCATCACCTCATCATCCCTAATCATTGCTTCATTATACATCATCATCTCTAATCACTCATTCCTTATACCTTATCTCCCCTAATCACTCCCTCATCCTCAATCACTTAATAATTTACCCTCACTATCCCTCATCATTCATATTTAATCCCTCATCATCTCTACTCAATACCTCCTCATCCCTCCTCATCCTTAATCACTCCATCCAATACCTTGATGGTGTTATTTTGTTGGGGTTTAACAATGTTAGGAGCTAGAAGTGGAGAGTTGAGTGCTACCATAAAATATAAGACATAGTCTTAAAAATGACGTGGAGGCAAATTTTAAACATAAATATTTAACACCTATGAATAAATATGGGCCTATTATAAATGATGCAATTCAAAATTGAAAATACACCAAAAAAATAGAAGCAACTAAAACCACCATAGCACCAAATATGTGTATTAAATGCATGAGGATCACTAAGCTATGTGATTTATTGAAACTAATTAATTTATTTCTATATGAGGACATTTTATGATCTGAATAATTATATTTAAGTCCTTCTATTTGTATGTATACTGATTGAGTCATCATACCATAGAGTGGAAAATAATTTTCAAATGATTAGAATAAGTAGTCTAATATTGGAAAGTGGTGCTTAATTCATAACTTTAATATTCAATCCAATAAATAATATCACACTATGATCTCTATACTTGCACATCTTGAGAAGTGGGTACATGTTATCTATCACTATAAAAATTTAAGTAGATAATAGATTATGAACCTAATGATATGGTCAGTACTAAAAATATCTTTACTTCCCCCAAGAAGAAATTATATGAATTAAAAATATTCTTTCATTAAAAAATATAAATCAATGGTGAAAAAATACACTTCCTCATTTATAATGTAAGTTATAAGAATTAATTTCTCCTAAATCATATTTTCAAAAATTGAACTTGAAATTTATACATCATCCATAACCATATGCTAGTGTATGGTCCAATGTAGGCCTTGAGATATGGATCACCTAGTAATGTCACTTGGTGTACAAATCCAATCTTCTTAAATATGAAATACTTTATGGCATCTCACCATTATAGGTGTGTGATATTTTACATGTGGTCAACCATGTATTTACCATTGACATGTAGTCTATGAATTAAATCCTTGAAATTTTATGATAGATTGTCATGATCTAAAATACCATATATCATAGTTAGTTCATAAGTTTTTAGTCATTAGTGATAGGAAGTGAAAGAATATTGTTAGTTCTAGTAAGAAGTATACTCTTAATGGTAATAATTAAATTTTTAATGACATCCTTATGTCAGCATATCATAGTGTGGTTTATCTAAAAATAAAAAAGACAAAATAATTGAAACATAAACTAAATGAATATAAGGATATCTTTCAGTCACCTAAATAAGTTCCTACATACTATACACTAAACAATACCATTGATTTGATCCCTTAACTACCTCCACCTCAAACATCTTTATACAACATATCATTTATATATAATGAGTAGATCAAGTGGTAGATCCATGAAATCATGGATAATGGACACATCATTCCAAAATCATTGCCTTGCAGAAACCCAATTATGTTTATGCCAAAGTTGTGAATCAATTAAAAAAATCTTAACAAGATTAAAGTTAAGAACTATTATTGTCATTTAAATATTAAGGCATTTTTTCTGACATATCCATGGTGTATAATTCTTTTCCAAAATTGATCTTAAGTTTGGGTATCATCATATTTATGTTAAACCTCTAGACATTTAGAATATAGTCTTAAAAACAAAGGAAGGATTGATTGACTAGTTGGTTATGCCATTTAGGTTAAATCATATAAAAATTCATTCATTTAAAGATGTTGAATGACATCCTCAAACCCTTTACCTATGTCCTTTTTTTAATCTACCTTGATGACATCTTAATATTTAGAAAACATGGGATGAAAATCTACACCATGCTAAATTAGTGTTAATTTCTAATCCTAAAAAAGAGTTAATTTATATTATAATGGATTAAATAACATATGATTGGAATCAAAGATATATTTAGAGTATATACTTACACTAGATGATGAGGGGGTGATTAGGGATGGTGAGGGATGGTGAGGGTCAACGATAGAGTGATGAAGGATGGTAAGGGATGGTGAGGGTCAATGAAGGAGTGATTAATGATGATGAGGGATGAAGAAATATTGATTAGGTATTATGAGGGATGAAAAGTGAGTGATTAGGGATGATAAGGGATGATGATAAGCAATGAAGTATTCATTAGGGATGATAATCTTGAGTGATTAGTGATGATGAGAGATAATTAAGGTCAAAGATAGGGGTAATTAGGGATGAGGAGGGATGAGGAGGGAGTGAATAGGGATGAAGAAGTGATTAGGTATGATGAGGGATGAGGAAAGAGTTATAATGGATGATAAAGGGAAGGGAGGGAGTGATTAGGGATGATGAGGGATAGTGAGGGTCAATGGAGGAGTGATTATGGATGATAATGGAGTGATTAAAAATTATTAGGGATAGTGAGGGTCAATGAGGGAGTGATTAAGGACAATGAGGATTGATGAGAGATTGATTAGGGGTAATGATGGATGAGTAAGAAGTGATCAAGGATAAGGGAGGGATGATGATCAAGTGAAATTAACATTTAAATTGGTTGGTTGATATGTGTAGGTAATAAATGTGACCTATGCTACCCCAATCACACCATTTTTCATCAATTTCAAAGTGAGTGTTTTAAAAACTTCAATTTTGACAAACCTAATACTCTTATAAATACTAGGAATCAATCTAGAAGGCATAAAATTATTTCAAATGACTATATGTTTACCAAAAATGGATATTAATTATAAAAGTTATCTTAAAAATCCTAGGTTTAATACTTAGACCCTGAAAATGCCTACGTACTAACTTGATTGGATTTTGAAAAACTATTTTCCACATCATAAGGCATGAAACTATGAGACCAAATCTATAAGATGCCAAGCGACCCTAATTTATTATATTTACTAAAATAAATTTAAAGTATAAGAAAATAAATGTAACTTATACTTAACATTTAGAGAAGTAAATATAAGCTTATGGCCAAAGTTGGCTTCACGTGCAACTCCCACATGCTTGTGGACACAGTTTTAGTCTTATAACAAAGAAACATATATTCATTATATAATGTGTATGCATTGTATATTACATTATATAATGCGTACATGGTATATAACATGTATGTGTTATATAAACATGCTATTTTAATTTGAATTGAAAACTGAGCCTTTAGGCTCAGAAATGGCTTGAATATCTAAGCAAAAGACTTGTGACTATACATCTACAACTGAGACCAAGAGTTTTGATAAAAACAAAAAAAATCAACAAATATGCTATGGATTTCAACATAAAAATTTGAAAAATTATTATTGCTATAACGAGCACGATGTCTTCTTTCTAAATATATGATTTTTATAATTTTGGGCTATTTTAAGGGTTTAAACTATATTTATTTCTAACGACACCTTTTTAGGCCACTACATGCCACACTTATACATGCATATTCATGTTTATCTAATTTTTTTTCATTGATCCAAGCGTGAAACAAATTATATGGTAACAAACTAGGTCTAATTCTACATAGATTTTTAAAAAAATCGTTTTTCATTTTTTTTGAGGTAGTTAGGGTGGGCCGCACGACCAACGATCCATTTTTTTATCAGTTTTCAGGATCTAATTAATTATAAAACTCATCAAAAAATATATAAAAAAGTTTGTAACACACTAGAATATCTTATCTAAACAATCACCAAAGGGTTTCAAACAATATTTAACTATGCTAAAAAAATGGTGGGTTGCACGACCATCTATCTACTATGTTTTCTTAAAAAAATAGGAGTTCCTCTTCAAATTTTAGATGTTTGACCGATTTATACTTAACCATTTTTTTAAAAATAGTTTTTTTGAAACTAGACTCGAAATGCTATAATTCATGTTTTTATACCATCTTCAAATTTTGAGTGTAGCCATCTCAAATTATCTACAGAAGTTCACATTTCTAAAATTTTAGAAAACTCATGTCCATGGGTAGGCATTTTTTTTTCCCCCAAATGTGTGCACTTACCCATGTGACTTGTTCTTAGGCTTTGTCTAGTTATTTGTGATAATTTTGTTTATATAATCTTATTGCCAAAGTTGGCTTCATGTGCAACTCCCACAAGCTTGTGGAGATGGGTTTGGTCTTATGAAAAATAAATGTGTACATGTTATATAATACATACACATTGTATAATACACTTATTACATGTATGTGTTATACAATGTGTACATGTTATATAATGTGTATGCATTATATAAC
Organism: Torreya grandis; assembly: GCA_037957365.1. NCBI lineage: Eukaryota > Viridiplantae > Streptophyta > Pinopsida > Cupressales > Taxaceae > Torreya > Torreya grandis. The sequence goes on along the minus strand of JARHVA010005068.1, from coordinate 666,408 downwards.
GCATACACATTGTATAATACACTATATAATGTGTACGTGTTATACAATGTGTATGCATTATTTGAAATTAAAATAATTCATACATTTTATTTAAATTTCAATTTAAAACTGAGCCTTTAGGTTCATAAATAGATTAGATTTCCAATCCAAAGACTTGTGACTGTGCATCTACAACCGAGATTGAGAGTTTTGAGAAAAACCAACAAATTTCAACTTAAATCACCAAATAAGCTATGGATTTCAACATCAAAATTCAAAACATTATTACCATCATGATGATCATGTTGTCCTCTTTCTAAATATATGATTTTTATAATTTTTTGTAAATTTTAAGGCTTTAAACTATATTTATTTCTAACTATGCTTTTTTTAAGCCACTACATACCACAACTATACATGCTTATTTATATTTATCTAATTTGTTTTTCATTGATCCAATTACAAAAAAAATCATATGGTAACAAATTAAGTCTAATTATACACATTAAATAAGTTAATTTTCATTTTTTTGAAGAAGTTAGGGTGGGTCGCATGGTCGTCATTCCATTTTTTTGTCAATTTTTAGGATCTAATTAATTTCAAAATTAATAAAAATATATATTCATTGAAAATATACAAAAAAAATTTCATAACACACTAGAAGATATTATATACATATTCACCAAAGGGTTTCAAACAATATTTAATGATGCTAAAAAAATAGTGGGTTGCACGGTCATCTATCTACTATGTTTTCTTAAAAAAATAGGAGGTCCTCTTCAAAATTTACTTGTTTGAACTATTTATACTTAACCATTTTTCAAAATTTTTTTTGGAAACTAGACTCAAAATTATATAATTCATGTTTTTATACCATATTCAAATTTAAAGTGTATCCATCTCAAATTATTTGTAGAAGTTCAAATTTGTGAAATTTCAAAAAAATCATGTCTACAGTAGGCCCTTTTTTATCCCCTAATTTAGCCCACTTACCCATATACCAAGAGAGACTTGAGCCAAGTGAAATTCAACTTACATCTAGAGACCTGAACGAAGTGTTATATCTACCTACTAGTATCTAGTAAAGTATTTGTGCATGTATATGCTATTTTACACAGTCTTGAATGGGATCTATTTATCTTCTATTTTGATTATGGGAAGATAGTTATGATTCGGTAATATATATGTTTTCTTTGATTTGTAAAGCCTTTTGGCCCTGAAAGTATATATGTAGAGCTATATGTTTCAGGGAATGAATCCTAGATAGATGAGATCACATTTTCTTCTATTTTGAAAGGTTTAAGCCATGGTGGAAGATATAGATGGGTATTATTATGTTTCCTTCAATTTGTATGTATTTCATCAAAGAAAGGGAGGAAACATGAATATCTGATCAAGATGTTATTGACAGACACAAAGAGACCAATTTTGTTTATTTTATTCTATGTGGCAGTCAAGGAAGATATGTATTGTGTGACTCTGTATTGATACAAAGAGACCTATAACTATATTTTTAATGTATCTATTTTAAAGAAGCTTTGGCCATGGAGGATGTATGTATATAATTTTAGGATTAATATCTAAGTTACATGTTTATAACCATTAGAGTCACTCTTATTTATCCTTATGTTAGATACTTTGAATGGAGAATTGACCAAAAACATGGAGAAAAATAATCGGTGTTGTTAACAATTGCTAAGTGGATCAGAGTCTTCTTGTGGTTTCATCATTATTTTTAGGTTCCATATCCCATTTGGATGTAAGTTGTAAATTTTAAATATTTTCATCCTTTATAATAGATTAGATTTCAGTTTAGCAATCCCAGAGATGTATCCCAAATGGGTGAACTCTGTTATCATGTTGATGTCACTTTTCCTTTATAGTTCATTATGAGTTTCAATTTTTTAATTCAGTTATAGGTGAATTAATGAAACACTATTTAAATTTCAAGAAAGTTTAAAATGACATCAACTCAAAAGTTATATATAGGATATGAGTTTATAAATTTCTCATATTACTTTCACTTAATCGTATATTTTTTCAACCAATTCTATTTAACTAAGGAATTGATATTTTTAGAATCTATTTTAGAAACTATTTACCTAGTTTATAGATCAAATTTGGTATTAGAGTAGGTGATTGCATGATTATCTTCATTTGCTAGATATACTTTAGTTTGAATTTTTATTAGATTATTTATTTATGATTATTTTGTTTGAGTTGACCATGTAGGAAGGCTCATGCAAAGGAAAACTGGAAGGTGTTCCAACTCACTTGAAGAAGACAAGCTTATAACAACCATGGTTCTAGATCTACTAGCCCTATAAGATCAACATGGATGAAGAACACAACACATTGTCACTTGAGTTGTGAGATGATATTAAAAGTGGATTTGTAGTTCTATCTTGGGAAGTATTTAGATAAAATGCAAGGCATTTTTGGTGATGTACATCTAAGAGGAATTAGTTGTAGTTTGATTACCAGTCTTACATAAAGGGCAAATTGAGGTATGATTGTGATCTGATTTCATATTAGTATTGACACAATATTTTTGGCCTTTGATAACTAGTTGTGTATCCTTTATATTTTGGATTACTAATTATATTATAGATGCCTATATACTTCATGATAGGAACAAGTGAAAAGATCAGTTCCATGGTAAGATATGGAAATTGATATAAGTCATTATTTAGTATTCAACAAGTTTTTTCACTTTGAGTTTATAATTGGTTGATAAGTTGGTTTATATTTTTACATATTTATTGAGATTTATATGAAGAAAACAAAAATTTGTCTAAACCCCCAATAAGTAACAACCAATACTCAATAGATGTGCACTTCATAGTTATCAAAGAGGTATGAGTTATTTTCAATATAACTATATGGCATAATTTTTGGTTTGAATCCTTGACATCAAGATAACCTTTGTGTGGGTTACTTTGTAATTAAAATATACCTTTATGTGAAATTTTTGTTGAAAGCCTTTTGTAAATGCAAATGGTTCATATAACTCTTAGAAGATAGAGTTTAAAATAAGATGAAACCATCTACTATTCAGTGTTGAAACCATGAAGAGGGAATAATCCTTATTGGTTAAATGGTTAATTTGAATAGTTTTTTATAACCATATTTATGGTATGGAATAGTATTCTTAGATTCATTTCAAACATTATTTTTAGAGAATTCCTAACTATTAGATCTAGGGAAGGAATTTTTGATAAGGTTGTGTTTGAAAGGAAGCTAATTGTTATATCCTATTTAAGTTTTTTTTTTTTTTAATAAATTTTTTTTGAAAACTAACTCATTTGAATGAGTTTTGGAGGTATGAATCAAAGAGCAATCAGATGGTGACGGAATCCTTGAAACAGGTTTAAAACTCTTAGTTTTCTTATCACCTTTATGTGATATTTGGATTAGATTTACTTACAGAGTTGTGAGTTTGTTGAGAAACTCTTATTATGGAAATTCTCCAAGTTGACATTGGAGTTAGATAGGTACAAGGAAATATCTAATAATCAAGTTTCAGGGATAGCATTATTTTTGAGAGGATGGTAAATACATTTATTTCCCTTGATTATTATTTCATATATTTTGTATATTGTGTATTAGTAACCTTTAGGATGTACAATTAGTTGCATAGTTTTATACTTACATATATACAGTTAAGTCCCATAGTATTATGGGTAATGATAGTATTTCAAACTTTTTGTACTCACATGTATGTTTTTCATATACCTCATGTAGAAGCATTATCTAAGGCCCATAGATGGGAAATGTTTGTAATGAAAATATACATATGTTGTAGTTGTTTGTGAATCCTATAGGTTTATGCATCGCATTGTGATTTCCCTTGTGTGATGTTGATAAAAAAGAGTGTACCTTAACCTTTAGGCAATGTAAGGGTTGAGATAATATGCCAGATGTTATGGCTATTGAGTGATAGGTTAGTTTGGTAGAGAATGGATAAATTTTTTATTATACTCTCCATGAGTATATTGTAGTTTCAATTGGACAATTGACTTCTTACAGGGAGTTTTTTATAACAACTTATTTCACTAATATAGACATGGTGTTTTTAAAATGGATTTTATTTAAATAACTTAACTCTGTAACACCTTCACTAGCTATATTCAGGTTTTTATACTTTGATGTGATGTAGAGAGCCATTTAGAAGCTACAATGGAGTATTTAGACTTTTACAGACCAAAAGATTATTTTTGGGGAGGTTTAATCTAGAGGATTTTTATTCATCAATCCTCATTGGTTTGTAAAATAATGAATAAAAATACCATAGCTGGTGGGGCCCACTTTTAAATAGAGGGGGACTCTACAACTATAAATTATAATAGTGTTTTTCATTTCACTATAATTTACCATATATTATTATTTTGGTGTTTCTAGTTGTGACACATGGTAGGATGAGGAGCAATTGGAGAGGTCCACATGGTAGGTTCTCAAGTCACCATGTGGCCTACCACCACATGCTCCATTTTTCAAGTCACTTATACATGCCAAGTTTAAACTACACAACTCAAGTTGTTATTCCAAGTTTACATGCCAAGTTCAAGTTATATCAACCCAAGACCCAACTCAAGTTACAAGATGAGTTGCATTGGCCAAATTAGTGAGTTGATATTTCCATCTTGATCCACTAATTTACAACTAGAATTAACTCACCCTCCAACTCACCATTGTGACAATGTCTCAATAGATTATCAACATATCTTAACAAACCCAAGGCTATACTAAGATTTTTTTACCAAAAGCCAAGTGAGACATGGCCTAAGCCATGCATTAGAAAGGCATGGAACTTTATAGAAAGAGATCAATCATTTGATATGTGTTGAATGTGGGATATTCATCCGCTAAAAAGATACATTGAGATTATACAGATTATGGAACATACAAGTTTTTGGGAGTCAGTTAATGTTAGAATATTTGGAATGGATTCTTTTTCGTTGATAGATGTCATTGGAATGAGTTGAGGAGGGTGGTATATTGGCATGTGTAGGCCTAAGCTAGAGAGACTCTAGTTTTACAAGGCCATAAGGTGATATAAAATCATGTCGTTGGGCTATGGAAAATTTTCATATAACTACGTATTGGAAATGAAGGTAGAATGGAACATCTGTGAAATAACATTTACACTAAGACTATTGGCTATGATGCTAGCTATATGGGTAAAATAACACAAGCTAAGAGAATTAAAGGACATCTATGTCTCTTCAATTAAGCCTTTCGGCCATGGATGGAGGATACATCTATGTTATAATTTTGTTGAGTCGAGTTAATCCAGTAAGAGTAACATAGACCCAAGTCTATTTTTGGCAGGACAACATCTATTCAAAAGTCTTGGGCTATGGTGTGATCTTATGAATTAATTTACATAGACCTGATGGAGCCTTGGGTGAAAATGCATCCCCAAAAATGATGAAAATGCCTATTAAATAAATCCATCAAGCCAGTCAAAGGGTCATTCTCTCTCTCATACCATATGTAGTCCATTGGTGCCTAATTATGTATATGGTTGTGACTACATATTTGATAGCACTGAGTTGGGGAAGAAATAAGAAAACTCACCATATAATGATACAAAGGTCTAGATAGAAGTCATCACCTATTTAGATGACTATTAGAACTGAGTTGAAAGTGGTCTCACTTTGTAAATATGTAGACATATTATTATGTGGATGACATTATCTATTCGGCAAAGTCATTTGCCATGAGGGTTAATATGAGCTCTTCTTTAAAATACCATTTGGTCATGAAGATAAGTATACCAAGAGAAACTCAATCTGGGTAGGATTCAACTTGTAGTTAGAGACCCAAACCAAGCATGATATCTACCTATTGGTATCTGGTAAAGTATTTGTGCATGTATATGTTATTTTGCACAGTCTCGAATAGGCTCAATTTTTCTTCTATTTTGATTACGAGAAGATAGTTATGATTCAATAATATATATGTTTTCTTCTATTTGTAAATCATTTTGGACCTAGAAGTATATATATAGAGATGTATGTTTCAAGAAATGAATGTCAGATAGATGAGATAATTTTTTCTTTCATTTTGAAAGGTTTTAAGCCATGGTGGAAGATATAGATGGGTGTTGTAATGTTTCCTTCTATTTTTATGGATTTCATCCAAAGAAGGGATGTAACATTAATATCTCACTGAGATGGTATTGATAGACATAAAGAGACTGAGTATAGTTATTTTCTTCTATATGGTAGGCAAGGAAGATATGTATTATGTGACTCTATATCAATACAGAGAGACTCATAATTGTATTTTTAATGTCTCTATTTTCAAGATCCTTTGGCCATGGAAGATGTATGTATATATTTATAGGGTTAATATTAGAATTGTAGTTTTTTAACCACCAAATTCACTCTTATTTATCATTATGCTAGATACTCTGAATGGACAATTTCCTAAAAACATGGAAAAGAAGAACCGGTGTTGTTAATAATTGTTGAGTGGATCAGAGTATTCTTGTGGTTTCAAGATTATTTTTAGGTTCCATCTCCCATTTGGATGTAAGTTGTAAATTTTATATATTTACATGCTTTATAATGGATTGGATTGTGGTTTAGCAATCCCAAAGATGTATCCCAACTGGGTGAACTCTATTATCATGTTGATTTCACTTTTCCTTTACAGTTCATTATGATTTTCATTTTTTTAATTAAATTATAAATGAATTAATGAAACACTATATAAATTTTGAGAAAGTTTAATATGACATCAAATCAAAATTTATATGTGGGATATGATTTTATAAAGTTCTCTGATTACTTTCACTCGATCCTAGATTTTTTCAACCAATTCTATTTAACTAAGGAATTGAGATTTTCAAAATCTATCTTAGAAATTGTTTACCTAGTTTGCAGATCATCTCTTCATTCCCATTGAAAATTGAACCTGACATACTGATACATCTAACTTATCTCCCCATGTATTATTTCCAAATATTTATATAGTTTAAATAATATAGAATTAAAGGGAACACAATGGATGACTAAAGGGAATTATTTGATGAATAATAATAGAATTAAAGAGTACAATTTTTCCTAGGTGCTTGATACCACAATTTTGTTGAACCTGACATGGTTGGTATTATGCCTATAAAGTCTAGGCCAATATCACCAAAATCATAAAATGTCAAGAGGAGCTTTCTATCCATTAATTATTAATATTTATTTTATATACAAATGTATATACTATGGAAGCTTAAATACTATTGATTTTTACATATGATGAATCATGATTCATAACAATACTACTAAAAAGGGGTCCCAAAATAATAAGTGAAAAATATAGCATAAAATTGTATTCTAATGGAAATAAGTTTTGATATTTGGCCTTGGAAATCTAAAAACCTTTCCTATAGGTCATTGAGGGTAGAACTTGCATCAGACATGGTTGTATTGAGAAATGCCTACATGTCTTTGACGAATGAAGCTAAACAAATGCCCTTCCTTTCTGTGGTTGTGGGTTTCATCCTAACCTTCAAATCCTTCAACACATTCTACTACCTTGTCCCAAATTTCCCTTAATGTGCATTGTCATACCCTTTATTTAATATTTCTTTTGTTTTATTTGCATGAAATTTCTTTAAAACTTATCTTTATTTTTTTTCCTTTTTGTTTTTCTTTAAATTATAAATTTTCCACACTTTATATCATTATGGTTTTTATTTTTTATTTTATTCCTTCTTATTTTTTTTCAAATAGATTAGTAATGATATCTTAATAAACATAATGAATCACCCCAAATAAAGTCAATAATATCTTTTAAATTGAAATGGTGATAATATATTATTATCTAAATCTAAATTATAACAATGTATTTGTTATTATCACTAAGTTGTATAGATTACCCTCATATTTTTTGATTTATACCTATTAAAGCATATTTTGATATTCTTGAATATCATATGATAACAAGCTAATGTTTAAAAAAATTACAGATACATTTTAGTTAATCTATTTACCATAGTAATATGATACTATTCACACTTATTTACGTTCCCATAAACATTAAAAATCATGAATAACATAACATAATGCATAGTAACATTATTCATCCAATCTACTTATAACAATCAAAAAATATTAATTCTACATAAGCATTGCATTGAACTAGCACACACAACTAATATGCATAAACAATTATCCAAATGCAAATAATGTAAAGAATGTACCAATGCTAACCATTCAAACTATGCACAAATGAGTGATATTTAATGTGGTATGTGTAAGGTTCTATCCATTCCTATATCATCCCCTAAAATCTCCATCTACATCACCCTCTTTGATGATGCTCTCCCTCCAACACTCTCTGAGTGATGAATCTCTCATGTGTCTAACTCACGATAAGCAGGTAGTTAGTCCATAACATCATGACATGTACAAATCATAAAATACTACTGAAATGATAAGTCAATATGATCATAATGTAAAGAATATACATTATATCTAACTTATAGCAATGAAATAATGTAATCTAAGTAACATACAATTGTCCAATAACAACATATAACTTATAGCTTATCTAGTAACAATCAAATCAAGTTATCAACTATAAATATACACAGATAATCATGTAAGTTTGCTTAATAAGAAAATTAGAATGTAACATCTTTGCCCCTAAGGCTATACATCATCCTAGATGACACTTATTCAAACATAAGTTATAAATTAAAAACATTAATTAACATAAAAATAACATAGTATGCAACATCAAATTGATCAAATAAATGTATAAATCACCTTTAGAACTCATCTTATTTATCCTAAGTAGCATTATTCTTAGACTATTAGTCCCACAAAACCTTTCACTATGACATCTCCCTATTATACAAATAAGTTTTTTGAGTGTTACTTACTCTGAATGGTTTTATCATGACCACCCTGGGGTCTAAAACTGGCAAGGCAAGCCCATATACTACATGACTAACTACTTCTAATGCCTCAAAGGGTCCCACATATCTCAATGAAAGTTCATTGACTTCTCAAATTTAAGATTCAACTAGAAACACATGAAATCATAAAAATATTCAAAAATAAATGGTCAAAGAGAGTTACACAAAGCCTCCTAGTCCCTCTACACATCCCTCTATCCTAGAGAGTGTTTTTCTCATTCTAGAGAAAAGTGTTTAGGGAACTTGACAATAATGATGTGTATAATTTAATACCATCGTTACTCTATGTATCTCTTGATAAGTATAACATGTCAATACTATCATTATTCAATGTATCACCTAAAAAGTAAAATGATGAATAGGAACTAGAAATACTACATTTATAATGTATACAAAATTAAGGAATAAGCATTCCATAATATACATCAATATGGACATACGACTGAATTTGACAAGTCTTATTTATCAAATCCTAGATTCAACAAGATCTCATTATTGGATCCAAACTTATAACTATAGAGTTAATGTGAGACTAACTAGAGTCCACTCCCATCTCTTAGTACTCATGTTCCTAATTTTCCACTTGTCCCTTAGGTCTCCATGACCTAATGATCTCCAATATGTGCACATGGTTGAATGAATGGCAAATCCATAATAACAAATCATAGAAATCAATGATATATGTTAAATAATTCTATATGTACCAACATACATTACAATAAAAATCATACAATCATTCCATAATTATATTAAGTTGTCACTATCCAAGCATAACTAATGTCTTATTTTATAGCTTAACCTATTCTGTTATATTCATAGTTAAGAATAAATAATATTAAAATTATCATAACATACAAAGGCCATGGATCACACCATCCTTACAATGTTTAAAAAAAATAAAAAGAGAGACAAAGCCTTCCCACTTGCTCGATTAGTTAAACAACAAGTTATAAGATTATCTCAACCCTTTATACCTAATAAGATGTTCCGTACATCCAATTCCATACTTGATCTAGGAGAAAGATACATAAATAACTCATTAAAACATGTCTTTATCAAGATGAGAATAATAAAAATATAATCAAAGGTTAAATAATAACATAACAATTATAATCAACTTATAATTTTTAATCTAGAGCCAATATAAATTCAAGGTTCACCACTCCATGTGGTATAAGATCACAAGTTAGATAAAGTAGCACCGGTAAGTATGAATCTAAAAATATGAAACAATAAAACTCTTAAATACCTCACATGGAATGAATAAAAACATCGCAACCCAAGTTTCCAAATCATTAGTCACTTACCAATTCTATAACTATAGTATCACAGACTACTTCCATATTCAAAAATAAAAATATTAACCACATAAATGCATTAATTCATCTAGTCCTAAAACTTATCTCTCAACAAGAAGTAGAAGACACTATCCCACGAACTCAAGGTAATATGGTCAAAATAACATTTTAGAAACAAGTTTATATTTAAGGGAACACTAAAGCAACATCATGAAAATATGAATCTCATCTGTGGGCTTACAATAATATCAAAGGAGGGTGATGGAATAACAAATTACCTCTATGCTAACTAAGTGAGATGACACATCTTCCCAATCCACATAAACATATTAGGTGCCAATCTATCATCAAAATTCTCATACATAGGATTCCTAAAAAAATATAATTACACTTCGCTATAAGGAGAATTCCCACTACACTAGGTGGTACCAATCCTTAAGCAATCTTATAGGATTCCCACTCCTAAGATTAATGTCCATAAGACACAAAAATCTATCCAAAATGTAAATATTATTAAGTGTGAAACATTTAATGATTTTTAACACTCACAATAAAAACACCAGTGGCAGATGTGACTTGATTAATAAGTAAGGATGTAATCATTCTCATGGTGTTTTATTTAAGTCATCAAAAATGTTATGGGAATATCTTTTTCATGACTCATGAACTATGCCATGCAATCACCTACCAAACATTATTTACAATATACATCATTGAGACACTTGATAAATGGGTATATACACAGAGTTGGGGGATAATTCCATGGACATAACCCATAACATATAAGCTTTATTTTTATAATGTGTATGTGTTATGTCTTAAGATTCCTGAGCCATAATGTGTATGCATTATAAGAATAACACATATGTGTTATTAAAACTTATATAAAAATGTGCATGTTATAGGAATGCATACACATTTATATAATTTTCAATAATGCATACATGTTATTGAAACTGTAAAACAAAAATAACTTTTCCTCCTCATTATTCCCATTCACATTTTACCAATTCCCATTCGCATTTTAATGATTCCCATTCATGTTTTGCCCTTAAGCTCATGTTTTTTCTTGCAAGATTCATGTTTTATCCTCCATTTGCTAGATCAATGATGCCACCATGAAGAAGAGGTATGTTTTTTGTAGATTAAATCATTTTTTTATTATTAATATTTTGTGAATATGAATTGCATCTAGTTTTTTTTTCATTTTTCTCCAATAGGTGGACATGCTCCACCTAAACCTCCACCTAACATTCTGCCCAACCCTCTTAAACCTCCTAACCCACCTAATCCTCTAACTAACCTTCCTCCCAACCCTCCCAATCCTCCCACCCTCCTAACCCTCCACCTAACCCTATGCCTAACCCTCATGTAGTTTCCCTATATCCCCTAGGTAGCCAGGAGGATATAGTTTCTCACATAGTAGAGAACAAAATTAAAATTGAGTAAATAATTAGGAGAATGAGGGAGACCACTTCCATAAATACCCATTGCAACTATTCAACCAATAACTATAAGGCTTACTAGAGTTAATATTAGGTCAAGTTGACTTGATAATGAGTCAAATTGATAGATGGAGTTCACATAGGGATAACTATAGGGCTTACTATGCTGACAAATTTTTAGCATCTAAGGTGAAGAACAAAAATATAAAAAAATATCAAATTTGTTCCTTATTTATTGACTCAACCACCAATGTCATATTTGCCATAATGACCAAATGTTTCCTAGTCTACCAATGCCAACACAATTTGATTAAGGCCAAATTTTTGTAGTGATGGTGGATGGTGTTTGAATATCCCCCTTATAATAACCAATGTGTCCCTTTATACTTATTAAGGAAACTCTATTGTGAGTTTTTCCTCAATCAAATTCCAAACTACTTTGACTATAGTGAGTTTCAAGGTTGAGGGAAAGGCTCCATGTAGGATCGATTAGGTACACATCATGCACCTAATCACCTTTCAAGGATCCCTACCCAAAAGCCACTTCATCTAGAGATTACCTCTATGGTGATAGAGGTTATCAAGATAGACACTTTGCATTCACTTAGTTAACTTACTAATACACTCATTCATCATAAAAGTAGACTTTCAGAGATAGATGCTTGTGATACTCAAGCTAGTGGCCATATTTTACCCCACCCATGCAGATGTTGTGGTGGTATATGCACTAGACCTTAAAATGATGATGGTGGTGCTTCAATGGACTTAGAGGATATGGATTTGACTGATTATTTATTATCACACACATTTGGTTGGGATACGTTGGGAGTCTCTACACAAATGTAAGTATCCTTTATATAAATTTAATGTTAAATTTTTAAGTTATATTTACATTTAAGTAAAAAGGTAAAAAATAATTTACACATTTAAATTGAATAATATACATATATGTATTTTTTTTGTTCTAGGAGGAGACATTGACTGCGATATCAAAAATAGGTAGTGGGCTAACCCAGGCTACTACATCTATATGTGTTAGTATGACACCATATACATTTACAAAGGTAAAATTTCAAGTGAATCTTATAAACTCTAGATGTACATTCATACACCTTAAATGCATCCTTGGTATATTTGTTTAAGATAATATAAAATACCTAATTTATAATTTGTTTTGGTATTTTTATTGTTTGATGTATTAATATGGATTAGAGTAAATTTTTAGAAACACATCTTCCATCTCAACTATGTTTTCAATAACCAAAATAGCAAGTTGAACATTTTATTGATATCTCATTATATGTAGTTTCCATAATGGGTCAATCCCAATCAATAGGATTGGATGTACACACACACACACACACACACACACACACACACACACACACACACACACACACACACACACACACATAATTAATTTGATAAAATTTGTTTATTACAATATATTTCTATCAATTTCCCAATTGAGCATAACATGTCTCCATCAATATGCACACCACTTCTTTATTTTAAATACTAGCCTCATATCCAAGAACTTGATTCATTATTATCCTAATCACATATAGTGGTCTAATCTCTATGATCAATATCCAAAATGGTCATATCTAGAAATTCAATTTAAATTTAGATGGCATAGCCTCTTGATCCCATTGTCCCTAGTCAATTCTGTTATTTTGTTGGGAGAGTGTCCATTAGTTCCCATTGGTTTTTTGGGAGAGCATAAAATATAAAATCTAGCCTATATGTATATGGCATAGGCCTTAGGACCATATACAAATAAGGGACCTTAACCCCGTATAAATAGATGGGGTTGAGTAGTTTGTTACCACCACTTACTTAATGGGCCCAAAGGCCTACTATATATAGTTGGGGGAGAGGTCCTATATATATACATTGATGTAGAGCTATATCAAAATATATACCAAAATATACCTATATCCCTTCCTTTCAAGGTTTTCCTTCATTCATTCTTAACTCATTCCCTTAGTCCTTTGGTCAATCAAATAACAATGATAATATTAGTCAAATTTATCCTTCTATCTTCTTATCACACTCTCTTTACATCCTTGGTCATGTCACTAACTCAAACTATCTATCTACTTACCCCTCACATACACCTTTCTAGCTTTACCTTCTACTAGCCTTATTTTAGGGTAAAGCTCCTTGTCTAGGCCTTAACCCTTCTCCCTTAATGCTTCTCTAGGCCTAGCAATAGTTCATAGCCTCATTTATGTAATTTTTCATATCTAAAAAGATTGAAACCACCTCCATTAGTGATAATACATTAAATAATTTAAGATTACATTTTTTTTGGAATTTTTCAACAGTCAAATCTCATTTTATACACTAAACCCTAGAATCAAGGTTTCTAGGTCATTACCAAGGCCAAGAGCACACTAAATGGGATAAATTTTATTTTAATGGGTTTAAAAAATACAAAAAAATTTCATTGGATTTGTACTAACCCTATATAAATTTCTCATTTAGAGAACAAATTTTGAAAGCCCATAATCAATTACAAACTCAAAACTCTCAGTTTACAACCTTACCTATGCACATAAGAAAATAAGGTACAAGGTTACTTTACCTTTCCTTCAACTTAAAATATATTCAAAACCTAATATGGGATTCTATACACTTCCATTGAATATATTATACCCCTTATAATCTCAATGGAATCCCAAACTAGTTTCAACATAATATAACTCAATCCTTTGATTGTATGTTTCCCTTTAGGAAATAGGGTACTCAAGGATTGTTTCCTCTTTCAATGTCAAAGAATTATAAAACTATATCAATATGATATCCCCCTTTATATTATCATTAAACATCCTTATTTAAACTATTTAGAATGCAAAATTTGAGTTATTAATTACACACTAACTAGACTAACTTAGACCCAAGGAAAACCTATTTGAACTCAAATTCAAATTTAAACATTTTAAAGACATATTTTAGACTTTGTATTAGCATTCCAAGATGCCCCTACATTCAATGACTCAATTTAAAAAAATATACTCAAATTTTTTTCCTCATTATTTTATCATTCTACCTCATGAAACTGATATTTCTTGCCTTTAGTGTGGTGTTACAAGTCACATGTTGCACAAATCCACTTGTCACATTCATTCTTCACATGACCTCATTAGATTTTTTCATATATTATGCAAGACAAAGTTTATTAAAAACTTGTTTAATCAATGAATTGCACAAGTTATTAATTATTAGGTTGTTTATTTATCTAATGACTAGGGTAGACACTCCTCCATCATTACAAGTTAAGACAAACTCATGCATTGCTACTGTAATGTCATCTGCACAAGCACTCACCGAGGTATGTATATTCACTTGTAATTTTGAATTGTAATTTAGGAATTTTATTTTAATAATTTTACTATATACTTTGGTAAATATAACTTATATGCATGAATGTTGTGTATGAAGGGTTATCATATGACATTTGGTAGTCTAATTTAGATGACTACTATGACAACTCCTTATGTTTCTTCATCATTTGATACACTTATTCATGTAGCTAAACCTGATAGTGACCTAGTTGATCATAAACATAAAATTGAGGACCATGAGATTGTAGTAAGTAAATGTTTAAATTATTTTTTTATTATAGGTTAAAACATGATTTTATTAACTTGGTTTCATGTATACTTTTTAATTTTATAATAGTTTTTATATTTTAACACATTCAGCTACAAGTGAGCTATGAGCATAGTACCCATAGTCAAACCTTGGAGAAATCTAAGGCATTCAAGATATCTCCATCTATAAGCAGGGCATCCCAAGGAGAATCTTCTTTAAAGAAGGCAAAGAGAGGGAGACTATTTGATGATTAGGATGTTGTAGATGATATACTTTTTTATATGGCAATGTATGCATTTTTGGCATTGTGCATGCATAAATGATGTATTCACTCAACATTAGATACTATGTTGTTAGACATGATGTAATGTTTTGTATGCCTATATGGAAATGCATGAATTATTGACATTGTATGCCTATATATGACATTTGTACTTGGCATTCTTATTTTGTACTTGAATATTTAAGAAAACTAATGAATTAAATCTTGTTTGAATCACTTTTATGCAAAGTATTATAAATGATTGGTTTTGAAGTATTCTTAAAGATTAAAAATGTTATGAGATTGAGAATAACTTGTTAGGATAATGTTAAAAATCATACCCTTATAAGAAATTAATAATAATGTTATGATTTCTCAAGACACTATAAGGGCATTTATAGGTACAATCTATTATTTTTCATGTCTATATCAAATTTCATATCCCAAATCTTCCTCTAACTATCACTTCCTTCATTAGCATACCCTCATTTAGGTCTAATTAGATCTATTCCAAACCCTCTATCCTAGAATCCATACAATCTCAGGTTAAAACCTTTATATTCACCTTGTACATGTATAAGGGAGCAAGATTATAAAGTTATATTAAATTCCCATTTTTAAATCTCTCAAAAATGCTTAAAGCTTGCTAATCTAGGGTTTCCCATGCCCTATACATACTCTCCAAAGGACTAATTTGACTTTCCCACTAATATTATTTTGTTGAAAACATACTCATGACATCTAAAACATCTCATAACATCTTTCTAATGATCAAAAAACCAACTTTGCCTTTATGCTTTTGAGACTGCCTATGGAGATTTGAGCCTACATATGGGGATCCACCACTTTGAACAAATATATATAGGAAAATTAAATGTTTTCCAACAACCATGACACCCAATTCCACTTGAAATTTTATTTTCACTACTTTTTGGGAGCATAAAAACATAAAAAACAAATAATGTCAAAGTTGAAGCAATGGTTTGAGAACTCAATTTTTGGTGCTTATTAGC
This sequence comes from Torreya grandis, assembly GCA_037957365.1. NCBI lineage: Eukaryota > Viridiplantae > Streptophyta > Pinopsida > Cupressales > Taxaceae > Torreya > Torreya grandis. Next base: position 649,885 of record JARHVA010005068.1, on the reverse strand, counting down.
TGAAAAATGGCACTAAAAACATGTTCATAGGGATGAATAACATATAGGACTAGGTTTTTGGCCTCCCATATGGCCTAGATGACAAACCCACCATCCATTTTAGGCTTAAGAATGCCCTTCCCAATACAAGAAAGATGTTATTTTTAACCTAACTTCAGTCATGCATAAAACAAAAATTATAAGTCATATGGAGGAACCATAAGATAATTTTTGTGCATAGGAAATTCCTATAATTTCACCTTTAATATATAATTATATCACCTTTAAGAGAAATCTATGGTATAAGCTATAGTAAAGGGTCTTAAAATGTAAATTTTTGATAGTGAAGAGACAACTTATTAACATCCAAGACCGACAAGTGGAAATCCAATGATTCAAATGAATTTATATAGGAAAATTACACATGTTACAAATTCCATGACACCCACTTCCACTCATAACTACATTTACACTATCATTCTAGAGCATCGAAACACTAACAACAAATGTTATCAAGGTTGAAGATACGGTCTGAGAACTCAATTTTTGGTGCTTGTTAGCTAAAAATTGGCACTAAAAACAAATTATAAGGGGTGAATAATGTCTAGGACTATGTTCTTGGCCTCCCATATAGCCTTGATGACAAACCCACCACCCATTCTAGGCTCAAAAATGCCCTTCCCAATACAAAAATGATTTTAATTTTTAGCCTAACTTTAGGCATGCATAAAATAAAAAATGTAATTCATATGGAAGAATCATAATATCTCTCATGTGTATGGGAAAGTCATCTAATTTCACTTTTAATCTATTATGAATCACCTCTATGAGCAATCTATGGTATAAGTTACAATAAAGGATCCTAAAATGTAAATTTTTGACAATGAAGAGACAACTTTTTGACCTCCAACTAGCAACTTTACCTCTAAGACTCGCAGGTGCAAATCCACCACTTATAATGCATCTATGTATGCAAATTACATGTTTTCTAACCACCATGACACCCACTTCCACCCGCAAGTGTATTTTCACTATTTTTTTAGAGCACATAAACACTGATAATAAATGTTGTCAAGGTTGAAGCTACAGTCTAAGAAATCAATTTTTGGTGCTTGTTGGCTAAAAACTATCACTACCAACATGTTCAAAGGGGAGAATAATGTTGAGTACCAGGGTTTTTCCCTCCCATCTAGCCTAGATGACAAACCCACCACCCATTCTAGGCTCAAGAATTCCCTTTCCAATACAAGAAAGATGTTGATTTTTAGCCTAAATTCAAGCATGCATAAAATAAAAATTATAAGTCATATATAAGAACTGTAAGATCAATAATGTGCATGGTAAAGTCTTATAATTTCAAATTGAATCTATTATAAATCACCTATAAGATAAATTCATGGTATAAGTTGTAGTAAAGGTTCCTAAAATGCAATTTTTTGACAGTGAAGAGACAACCTCTTGACTTTCAACTAGCAACTTTGCCTCTGATACTGGTAGGTACAAATCCACTACTTAAAATGATTTAATATAGGAAAATTACATGTTTTTCAACAACCATGATACCCACTTCCACCCTTAAGTGCATTTTCACTATTATTTTAGAGTATAAAAATACTGACAACAAATGTTGTCAAGGTTAAAGCTATGGTGTGAGAACTCAATTTTTGGTGCTTTTTGGCTGAAAACTTTCACTAATAACATGTTTAGAGGGGAAAATAATATCTAGGACCAGGTTTTTGGCCTCCCATCTAGCCCAGAAAACAAACCCACCACCCATTCCAGGCTCAAGAATGCCCTTCTCAAAACAAGAAAGATGTTGATTTTTAGTCTAACTTCAGGCATGCATAAAATGAAAATTATAAGTCATATGGAAGAACCATAAGATCATTCATGTGCATTGGAAAGTCCTCTAATTACACCCCAAATCTAGTCTGAATCACCTCTAAGATAAATCCATGGTAAAATTTACAGTAAAGGGTCCTAAAATGCAATTTTTTTATAGTGAAGAGGCAACTTCTTGACCTTCAACGACCAACTTTGCCTCCAGGACCACCAAGTGTAAATCCAGAACTTTGAACACATCTATATAGGTAAATTATAAATGTTCCAACCACCGTGACACCCACATCCACCCACAAGTGCATTTTCACTATTGTTTTGGAGCATGGAAACCGTGATAACAAATATGTTTGGAAGGTTACAAGGAGAAATAAACTTATCATGAGCAATTGTTCGAGAGTACAAAAATTCCAATTAATTTTAGTAAGCTTATCTTAGATTCAAGAATATGAAATTATTTACTAACGATGCCGACCACATGAAGGTGGAAGCTGATTTAACACTACTAGCCTAAAAAAAATGTTAGTAAGTTATTAAAGATGAAATTTATGTATGTACTACTTATAAAATAAAAAACATTTGGTAAAATTTATTACATCTACATTTTACAAGTCAACATACCTACACATTTCAATACAATGAACCACTTGTATCTTCTCTAATCTTGATAGTATCAAGAATAGCTTCATGGTCTGACTCATAAACTTTCCATAGATTCTTGTTTGTTGGCCTCCTAATATTCATTACAAGAACCAAATTTGAATAGTGTAGAATCTTCCTATGAGTTTCAAAGTCTTCAAAGAACCATACATATGAATTTTTTTATAGGATACCACGAAGCCAAGTTCCTATGACTACCACAGACCTAGTGGGATAATCAATGTTTTCTCCATCTATAATCAGGGATGTCAATTTTTCTTTCCATTTACACACTGACATAAGTAGTAATGTATTCTCTCTTCATTGTCCTCATCTAAAATAACTACAAAAATAAGGCCCGCATCATAAAAAACAATTTTTAATGACTTATGAAGATAGATTATGAGAATAAATAGTACGTAAAGATTAATCTTCTACCTAACTGTACTATATCATATACATGGTCAAAGCCATATGAGGATGTCATGTCAGTAAGTTACAATGCTATTATAACTTGATATTTGTTGATTGTAATTAGAGGTTTAGAACTCTAGTCATCCACCGACTCTTGTGACTCACACTCATTCCAAACAAAGTCCATGCATGAAAAATAAAATCATGCCAAGTGTCACATATGAATAGTCCAAGAACATACATTTGAGATATGAAATGAGTAGAGCTCACTTGAAGATGTTAGATTCATAAAATCCTCATAATTTACTAAGTATTTTTCCTCCATTAACTAAAAATGTCTATGAATAGTAGAATTTACTTGATCACCATTACATATGTTCTCATTACACCAGTCAATCATAATTTTTGCATTAATTAAAATAATAGCATTATCATATTTTAACTCCTCCCTTATAATGGATATTTTTATACATATTATAGCACCATCATGATCCCCTTTTCCATGGCCAACATCAGTTAAAATATAAATATGTTATACACCAATTGTAACATGTATCCTACTCAACCAATAAAACATCTGTGTATTCTTTAATTACAATATGTAGTTGTCTGACAAAATGTAATGTCATTTGAAATTAATGTTCCTCTGAGTTAGATTTCCATAGAACTTACCAAAATAACCTTCCACATACTATTTTTAATGTGATCATTCATCACTGATATAGAAATAGTAATCCATTAATATTTTTTTAATCTTCCTCTATACTATCAAGTGCATGCATGAATATTATAAGTATGAATATGACAATTTTTGTTAAGTTGTAATATTGTGATTTAACTTCCATTTATGGTTTGAATGTGTAATTTTCTATAAAGTTGACTAAAACAATAATAAAATCAATTGAGAATGTGTCCTTGCTTATCTTGAAATGTTCATCCAACCATTTAGACCTATGTGTGTGCCTTGCATACTCATAAATAATTTTCTTCATGAATTCAACCATAAATTTTGAAATAGGTCTCTTTCATAACAAGCTCACACCTTTTAGATTCTTTTCCATCTTTTAATTGATAAGTCATAGATTTGTATTTGATCAAACTAACTAATTCCTATCCAATTGTACTTATACACTCCTTATGGATATTTTTTTTGAATTTTGGCAATCCACCACAAATGCTAAAATTTTCATCCAAACATGCTTTTTAATAAAAAAAATTGTCCATCTGGTCTTTCACAAAAAAATATTTGAAATAAATTCCCTAGATTATTTTATGGGAAATTCTATACCACACGCCTAACAAATTTTTGTAGTATGAAAAGTACAATGAATATGGAAAAAAACATCATAGTGCATTGAAAATTTAACATGTTGCCTACAACAAGTGGTGTGTGTGTGATTTATTTTTACATAAAAGGGTTTGGCCATCTCAAAAATTCTTTGAATAGTAATAATTTGTGGATGTTTTTCCAAAAGTATTAGAGTACAATTGTGTTTGATTCATATCTAATAAATGTTTTGGATGCAGTTCAAGATTATGAAAACCAACTCTTCTTTTCACTAAATCTCTTGCATTGGGTGAAATGTTTGTATATCTTTCCAAAATTATGCACATAAGTCTTTCAAAACATCGGTTATAGCCTTGTCCTTTCGTGGAAGTCTACCAAAGAATGCCTAGAGCTCTTTCATATTGGGTTCATTAAGTCTTTCATGTCTTGAAATTTCTTTCATTAATGTTTTTATATTTATATCAATTTTTGGACTTGTTTTTGAAATCAATCATTTTTTCCCCTATTTTAGCACTTACTACACAAGTTGTCATTATATGTTGGGTAGCATTAAAATATTTGTTGCATGATTTTGAGCCTAAAATATGATATGCATCATGTAGATTTTAAACAATTGCATCATTTTCATTATCCATGTTAGATGTTCTTATTCCTAATGTGTACATTATAGGTCTCATATTAAGTAATTTCATAAATGAAATAAATAATTGACATCTTTGACTATCATACTCCAAATTATGAAAGAAACTATCCCAAATTTCTTGAGCTAATCTTCTTGAATGGAGGTCAGACATTTTGTTATACATTAGTTTCAAAATATTTTCATCAACTCTAATTAAGTACTTATCCTTTTTACACATAATTCTTGAAGGTGTTGTTATTGGTGGAATCCATTCAGAGGGTGTTTCAAAATCATTATATGTTTCCATGAAATTTTCTTCATTATATTTTTCCATGAAATTTTCTTCATTGTTTGTGGGTAAAGTATCATTCATAGGCTCTTCATCAACATAATAAAAAACTTTAAAGTTTGAATGTAAATTTTCAACATTATCTAATTTTCTATTGTCAATTTCATCATAATTTAATTCATTATTGTGAATTTCATCATAATTCAATTCATTATTATAAATTTTATCATTATTCAATTTATTATTGTCAATTTCCTCATTATCTAAGGCATTTGACTCATTAGAGTTAGTGTATGTACCTTGTATGGAATGAATTACTTTCATTCGTACCTTGTTTTTTATCTCAACTCTTCTAATTGCTCTAATGTTTTGTTCTTAAACTTCTTCTTCCATCCTGAATGCAATTTAGAGACCATTTTGAAAAAGGAAACCAAGAAAGTACTTCAAATGTAAGGTCCAAAACAAAACTGCAACCAAGAAAGTACATAGAGTATGCAAGGAATGTCTATGGGGACAACAATCTTGATTAGGGATAAAAATAGACATTGAAAAGTGAGTTTTTGTTTGTATTGTAAAGAATGAATGCATGTTATTTGAATGTGTATAAATTAATATAATGTGTACGTATTCCTATAACACGTACACATTCTTTGAAGTATAGCCATATACTATACTAAAAAGCAAAAAGGCTCATATTCAAGCATATTTTATATTATAATACCATAATATGATGCAATAACACTCAATAAGATTATAATATGATGCATGAATCCATAATATGATGTAATAAGACTATTAGATGTTATAATAACACTATCATATAATGTAATAAGGCTCAATATGATGTAATAAGACTATCATATGATGTAATAAGACTATCATGTAATGCAATAAGACTATCATGCGATGAAATAAAACTATCATATGATGAAATAAATCTCCAATATGATGTAATTAGGCTATCATATGATGCAGTAAGGCCCAATATGATGTAATTAGTCTATCATATGATGTAATAAGGCTCAATATGATGCATAAATCCATAATATGATGCATAAATATCTAATACATGATGCAAGAATAATATTGATAAGACTAGGAAGCAAAAATACTAATGAAAGATGCAATAAGGATCAATATGTAAGACAAATGAACTAATTTTTTCCAAAATTCCATCATAGGTCCTTACAAAACTAGGTGAATAATAGGTTCACAAATTGGCACTAATCACAATCATGAATTTATGTATTTGTGATGAAATCAAGGAACTTAGGGGTTGTGTTTGCTATAAAATTAGGATTTAGGGTCAGGGGTTTTGTGTAATGGGCTTGTACATGTGTATATGTCATAAAATTAGGGTTTATGATAATTGTACATGTTTAAGTGATAAAATTAGGGTTTATGATCAACATGTCATGAAATATGACTTAATTTAGACCATCTAATCACATCATAGACTCCATTTTAGGTTTAATGGGTTGAAATTGGCCATATTTACATTTGTATTTGAATTTTTGATTAAATTAGGGTCAGTTAAGTCATACATGTTACATCTAGATTATACAATTGATTGGGCCATAAATTTGTTTTAGGGGCTCAATTTTGGCTAAATCACATCCCTAGTTGAACCAATCAACTAAATAGTTCAATTCATGATAGATAGAATCATACTTAATTTTTTCCTAAATCATGTATATATCATGATCTTATAGTTATGTCAAGAAGGGGTTCAAATTGGCCTCTCATGCATCCTTAATTTAACTACCCATATAATTAAACCTTATTTTCCATGTGTGTACCTCATACACCTGAAAGTGTTAAAGCTATTAGAGATACATCAAGTCCTAGAATTTTCAAAGTTGATAATGCCCTAGGAGGCTAAATCCAATTAAATATCACCTCATATACCTCATATGTGCTTAGAAGTGTCAACACTATTAGAGTTATCATGTCCTAAAAGCATTAAAAATCTTTATTAGATCCCTATGAGTATCGATCTAATTAGATATACATATGCACATGTGTATGTTGTATACACATATATTTGTGTTAGAGATCTAACTATTACTTATCCTAAAAGCATCAAATTTGTTAGAGCTTCAAGATTCCCAATCCAATCAAATATTTCCACATGTGTAGGTCTAGTACACTTGGGGAAGTGTTAGAGTTATTAGATATGCACATCTTTGATACTTAGACATGTTCCATCTCTAAGCCAACCAATAAAACTAAGGCCTATTCATAAATATATCATACATACATACATATAAGCCAATAATGTTTAAAGATCAAAATCGATCCAATCAACTCATGTCTAGTAAATACTTCACATAGTGTGAGCCTCTCATTTACCATTACTATACAAAAATGATTATGTATATCACTTTAAGGTCCCATCTGAATTGTGTAAGCATTGAACATTATCAATTTTCTACATGTATGTATTCAAATTATTTATTACCCTCTACCTTGAGTTACTTAGATAGAGATCCCAAAACTTACATTCATATTAAGTCCTAAACGTAGGAGAGAACACAATTTAGCAACATGGATGATCCTTAACCTCAAATCCTAAGCTAGAACAAGAATTTTGAGACACATGTACTACTTTCTTGCAATCCACATCATAAGGTTTAAGCTCATTACAATGAAATATGAATGAGATGATTGAATATATATGTACAATATATATAATATTAAAACCTTTGATGAGGGGGTACACATTGGTATTTAATTCTAATCAACCATCTATATGAGGTGAGTAGTTCATCATCCACATAAATAATTATGTGTCTCTCTACTCAACATCATTCTTGAGGGGAAGTAGGTTCAAAATTTAGGGGACATTATCATAGGTTTAATGTATATCTTGAGTAAGTTCAATAGAGTTTGGGTTGGGGTAACATATACATATGTTGTATTTGGTCAATTTCAAGTCTACTCCATCCCTTAATGGTTTCAAAAAAATTCTCTATTGTAGTTAGATATTTTCTAAGCTATACATTCATCAATATAGGCATGACATCTTAAAACCACATCATCACTAATGAATACATGTGACCATTTCAAGTTTATTGAGCTCAAAACCACATATTATATAAAAAAAAAGCATACCCAACTTGACCAAAATATTTAATAATTTAACATGTACATACATTATAGGTCCATCATCCTACTTTCATATCTTACCATTCCAATTACATAGTAAGGTATAAAACTCTATATAGTATTGATAGGCATTAAGTGTTGTCTAGCTTATTTTTGAGATTGAAAATATTACATCCATGGTATAGCTAGGAAAGTCCCATGTCAGAGACACAGTCTTCATATGACGTGGGAATGGATGGAGTGGTTGATGGTTGTCCCATGTGTGATGGATGGGTAGATGAAGGAGGTGCACAGAATGGAAGATTAACCATATTTTCACAAAAGATCTTAATTTTAGGTAGAATTTTAATAATGTATTTGAATACATTAGGGGAATCAAACTTTAATAATTGTAACAATAGAAGAATCTTGTTAGAGTTTCAATTGGGACCTCAAAATGCATCTATTTAATTAGATGCACTAAGTGACCTTGGAGGAAACTTAAGGGATTTTATTGAACACCTTTAAGGAATGTTTTTGGGACATTATAAGGCATGATTCATAGGTATTGGGCTCCATTAGATAACATTATTGAAATATATATCAAAGATATGCACTGTTACACCAAGGGCTCAATTCTTATTTCTACTTACACAAGATTATCTATACTACATAGTCTAATTCAATGGGTTTGACATTGAAATAAATTATTTTAAAAAATTTAAATAAAGGGGTTTGGTCAAAGATATAAAAGAAACAACAAAAGGGTAAGATGGGATTTTAGGCAAGTAGGATAATATCAATAATAAATGTATAAAATTTAAGGGAAAGTAGGCTTTTAGGCAAATAAGGTGGTAAGGTATATCCTTTCCCTATTAGGGAAAAGATCCCAATAACTATGCATGTTTCAATTGTCGAACAAGGATTTTTTTAACATGTGTTCTATTAACAAAACATATTGGTGTATATAAATATCAAAGTGCACCAAAAGTGGAACATATAATATCTAATACTTATTCAACATTTATTTTATAAAATTAAAAGTAACCAATCACATCTTGACAAGTAAGATTCTATTATTGATACTCTAATGCATAACAATTGGTACACTAAAGGTTATGTTTTGATCATAGGTTAAAAAAAAAACATTTTATGACCTCTCATGATAAAATTAGTTATATTGTCAAATGTATAATGTGTTAGACCTTGAAACCTTAGTTATAAGTAGTAAATATGACATATTAAAATGGATAATTTTTTTGAAGTCTAATGCAATGTTAATTCACTATCCAAAGCTAATGGGATCTTTCCCCTATAAGAAACATGAAATTTGACATTTCCCCTATAAGGATGCATGGCTAATGGGATCATTCCCCCATAACAAACATAAAATTTGTTTGTTTGGCTTTATGTCAAAGAAACATGTACGTGTTCTTTGTTGCATCAATAACGTGTACATATTATATTATGCATACACATTATATAATACATATATGTTATTTGAATTTGAATTTAAAACTGAGAATTTAGGCTTGAAAATGGCTTGGATTTTTGAGCTAAAGGCTTGGGGCTATGCATCTACAACCGAGACCGGGAGTTTTAGGAAAAACTAAGAAATTTAAAATTCAATCACCAAATATGATATGGATTTCAACATTAAAATTAAAAAAATTATTACCGTTATGATGAGAACATTGTCATCTTTCTAAATATATGATTTTTATAAAGTTTGGGCTATTTTAAGGGCTCAAACTATATTTATTTCTAACAATGCCTTTTTAAGCCACTACATGCCTCAAAAATACATGCCTTTTCATGTTTATATAAATTTTTTTTCATTGATCCAAATACAAAACAAATTATATGGTAACAAACTAGGCCTAATTCTACACACATTTTTAAAAAAAAGTAATTTTCATTTTTTTGAGGTAGTTAGGGTGGGTAACACGGATTGCTGTCCATTTTTTTTATCATTTTTTAGGATATAATTACAAAATTAGTAAAAAAATATTCATCAGAAAAATATAGAAATAAGTTCATAACACACTAAAAGATCTAATCTAAATATTCACCAAAGGGTTTCTAATAATATTAAATGATGCTAAAAAAATGGTGGGTCATACGGTATAGTAAAATTCAAATTTTCTTAGTAAAATAGGAGGTATTATTCAAATTTTAAATGTTTGACCCATTTATACATAACCATTTTTAAAAAAAAAAGTTTTTAGAAACTAGACTCAAATTTCTACAATTCATGTTTTTATACCATCTTCAAATTTTGAGTGCAGCTATCTCTAATATATAATTTTACATTTCTAAAATTTTAGAAAAAACATGTCCATAGGTAGGCCCTTGTTGGTCCCCCAAGTTGGTGCACTTACCCAAACCAACCCTTTAACAAATCTAAGAGGGTGAGGGTAATCCCAAGGGTACACACTCAATGTACAACCCAACATTTCAAGGATGTGTATTTATACAATAGTATTCAATCCATACAGAGGGTTTACTAAGTGTAAAACCTCTAATCATGGTGTAACATGGTTCTGAAGTGAGACACTACAAGTCTAAAACACACTTCACTTAACCAGTACAATACTACCTATACTCTTGCATCCTGAGGTTTTTCTACTTAGTGAGATGTTATTCAGGTTTACAATAGTAAATAGAAGGATACAAAAAATTTAATATACTCATTATATCATAGAGTTTAAGCCATAGCTATGATACCACATGTAACAATCCCACTGGGCTTGACATATAAAAACATAATTTTTTAAATCAATGTATTATTTATTAGAATTCACCATGTGAATCTAATTAGTGATCTAGATATAACACCCTAATTGCGCTATCTATAATTAATCATGTGACATCTAACAAACATTGATAACTATCAACATATGAAACACATCATAACCAAATATGGAAAGTAATTACAAATGTCTAGTCACAACTAATACAACCATACAACCACTATTATAAAATTATAATGAGTAATAATTATATTTTATCAAAATAATGTATCAATAATAATAAATACAATATAATTTACAAAATATAAGAGACAAATCTCCATGGAGTATGAGTTCTTGAACTTTAATATCTATGTCAATCTCAAGTGTCATCTCCAAGTAAATACTATTGTGGGAAGGGAGAGCATCATCTGAGCACGTTTCCACACAAACCATGGACCATCAATCCCCTACACAATTCCCATCAAGGAATGGCCCTACCTTCATGGATGAGTAGATAGTGATGGTGCAGGAATCTAGAGAGAGAAGATATTACCTGTCCATTATATGATTTTTAAAACTAAACATGTGATGTATCATAAAAAATCTATTATAATAAGATCTCACACAAACATGTAAATCATACACATGAAATTATAATGTCTCACTACATTACTTGGCTCAAGTTTTTCAATATTTATTGATCTCTAAGATTAGTCAATTTCATACACACCACTTGATTAGATTACCTTCATCTAGGATTGTGATGCTAGTAAGCTAGTGAATTCCATATCACTACTTAGTACCAACAATGCAAGGTTTGGTTAACATGTGTGTGTGTGTGTGTGTGTGTGTGTGTGTGAACCAAATCTTGCATTGTTAGTACTAAGTAGTGGTATGGAATTCACTAGCTTACTAGCATCACAATCCTAGATGAAGGTAATCTAATCAAGTGGTGTGTATGAAATTGACTAATATTAGAGATCAATAGATATTGAAAAACTTGAGCCAAGTAATGTAGTGAGACATTACAATTTCATGTGTATGATTTACAAAAGTAATTACAAATGTCTAGTCACAACTAATACAACCATACAATCACTATTATAAAATTATAATGAGTAATACTTATATTTTATCAAAATAATGTATCAATAATAATAAATACAATATAATTTACAAAATATAAGATACAAATCTCCATAGAGTATGAGTTCTTGAACTTTAATATCTATGTCAATCTCAAGTGTCATCTCCAATTAAATACTATTGTGGGGAGGGAGAGCATCATCTAAGCACGTTTCCACACCAACCATGGACCATCAATCCCATACACAATTCCCATCAAGGAATGGCCCTACCTTCATGGATGAGTAGATAGTGATGGTACAGGAATCTAGAGAGACAAGATATTACCTATGTGCTGTATGATTTTTAAAACTAAACATGTGATGTATCATAAAAAATCCATTATAATAAGATCTCACACAAACATGTAAATCATACACATGAAATTATAATGTCTCACTACATTACTTGGCTCAATTTTTTCAATATTTATTGATCTCTAAGATTAATCAATTTCATGCACACTACTTGATTAGATTACCTTCATCTAGGATTGTGATGCTAGTAAGCTACTAAATTCCATATCACTACTTAGTACAAACAATGCAAGATTTGGTTCACACACACACACACACACACACACACACACACACACACACATAAGGCTTCATATTAATTTCTATAAACAAAGACAATACAATACTTCCTACTATTTGTCATAAAACATGTTAGACATAGAAATAACCAGCACGCATACATTTAGACTATAGTTTATAAATAAAATGCACTTAATGACATCCCATAGTATCATATTTCATTATACATGAGCACACTACTCAATTACTAAATACCAGTCTTATAATATCAAGAATCAAAAGCCTCATAATATTAAGCATGTAAGAAAGTATGTTTTATACCAATTGGTTATAACTTATGTTTAAATTGCATACTACTATAACTTATAGGCACACATCACAATTCACTAATATATGCTATATATGTCTAAACACTTGTACATATTAATTTACTCATATATGTACCACTCACTAGTTTTCATTACGGTAATTATATATATCAACATTTAGTCATGATATTTTGAAGATTTAGATACTCATAACCAGGATATACCTCATACAAACATAATTCAAACAATGTATTAAGTTTCCCAGAGACTATTCATATAGTTATAGTTTATTATCCATCAGAATCCTATGACTTATATTAATAATATATTAAATATATATATAGGTATATGACCCAATGTACCTAATTATTTTATATATTTAAATGCATAATTAAATCCATATGAAGATATGCTTCATATATATACACCCTTGTACATATTAACTTCATTTGCACTATGTATTGCATCCAAGCAATCAACGATACATAAATAATGTAAACATCAATAGTCATATAAAATTATGGATAATGACTTCATTTATATCATTACAACTTCCTTTCCCTTGGAAATATCTTGACTCATTATTATTTATAATGGGTATAGGCACACCTCTATAAGATGTATACACATATGAGTATCTAAATCCTCTTACTGATATTTGACATCTTTCTAGACACTTGTTCAAATTAAATATATTCTTGATATGTCTTGAGTATATGTACTCAATATTATATAAATACTTTTATAAAACCAACATAAACCAGAGTACATATATTTTTAGAGATAATATGAAGGTTAACTATATGATTAGAATTCTCATCACCATTAGTAAAGTAATCAAATCTCATATTACAACTACAGTAGGTTGTGGGTATTCATACATGATATTTCATCTATATCCAACCCAGTAACCATGATTATTATATTAATATCTATACTCATTTATGGTTATTTTTATATACTTAGCATAATATAGAGATACATACCCCACATTATATTTATTATCATAATTTTGGCATAGCTTTGTATAACTATATGAAGAATGAGTATATAACTAGCATTATATTAGATGTTATACAACATTAATATATCATAATATAAATGAATATCATATGTATACAATGTATTATTTCATTGTATATTTTTAGAAAAAATTGATGTATTTACATATTATAATTACACATAATTATAATCTCTTTAGGTGACTAAATCATTGTACTAATCACAAGAATATACTGGTCATTGTATAATAAGAATATTCCTTAAGGTATAGTGATATGCTAAATGTATTTAAACATTTATTTATTCTTATATTAGTTACTCTATATTCTATGAGTTATCAATAGCTACATAATGAGTATATCAATAGTGACTTAGACATCTCTCTTATCTGTAGTATATAGCTGAATAATAAATTTTTGTGTATAGAATTATCCATCTTGCTCCATTACAATGTTAGTTCACTAAATATACAACACTATACACATGACATTATATATTAATTACTTATATTTATTATAAAATTATTATTCTTATAGGATAACTAGTAATTTAATTTTTGGTAACACTTACTAAAATCACTGTAGAAAATAAAGGATATTATATAACTTACATATCCTTTATGAATTTATTGAATATAAATTTAATTTGATTTAATACATAATCCTTATATAATCAAATAATTTGATCACTGTATATATGGTTTTCCCCATTGAGTGTTTCCATATACACCACACGTATATTAATTTATTGTTTTTATCTAATTCACTATCTTATGCATAAAACAATTTTTCTCTAACTAGAGTCTTGGTACATAGATTTAGTATGTTGTTTATGAAGAATGTAATAAAGAAATGGTAAAATATTTCACTATTTATGCTGGAAAATATTCTTCTACGTGTTGATGATTTTTAAAGGCCTTGTAGACATTAGAAAACTATGCACAAGTAGTTCTAAATGTTTGAATGCCTTAGGCACACCCTAGGGACCACCTAAACCTTCTAACCCTTAACTCAATCCCTCTTAACCTAACCAAGTCACTATTTTGAAACACTATTCAAAATTACTATTCACTAGCATTATTCATGATGACATGGCATGCCACTATTCATGATGACATGGCAAGTGACTCAGTAGTGATATGGCAAGTGATATGATAAGTGACATGGTTTGGAAGTGAGGTGGTTTGAAGTCAAAAATAATACCCCACATGGGACCCTTATCCAAGGTGCCTAATGACATCCTTTAGCATCATAAGGTGCCCCTCTAAAGTATGCCAAATTTCTCCTTATGGGGCCATCAACCAACATCATATTTTGTCTTAATGCATGAAAATGGTGTCTAAAATGGAGTTCTCACTTATTTAGTGGTTTAGAAAAGACAAATGGGCATTATCTCCACCCATTTTGGATTAATTAGCAAGGTGGGAGTCACACCAACCAAATGGGAGACCCATTAACAAAGTGGGAATCACACCACCCTGATCCCTTGACTCATTTACCTACCATGTGGAAAATGTTTCCAAAGTTCATGGGCACCTTGTTAAGTGTATAACAAAAGACAAAAGAGGGTGGTGTAAAGTCTTTTGGACTCATCCATGGGCATTATCTCCACTAAATTTGGACATGTGTAAGGTGGGAGGTACATTATCAAAGTGAAATACACACTTTGTGAAGTGCAAATCCCATCACCCTTATCCCCTTCATCGACTTATGCACCCATTTAGAAAATGCTACCACATTTCCACTATTCCACCCTTTATCATGTTTCTTAGCATGAAATGATATAAATATAACCCCCCTTTCACCCATTTTGGAGAGTCTTCGGATGGAGGCATTCATTTTATAGGTTTTGGTCACATATCAATGAGGTCACTCATCTTGGACGAGAGGAGCTCAAAGCAATGAAACTCTACTAAAATTGTAAGCCATCTTCAACAACATTTTCAATAACTTATCTTCATCAACCATCTTCAAGAAGTCATCCTCCCAAACCAAAGAGGATTTCTTCACAACTATCTAGATTTCAATGAGTGCATGAACAAATATGTATTCCTACCACACCCTTAACTAGTTTCTTATCTTCAAACACTGATAAAAAGGAAAGAAATTCATAGAAACATTTTGGCACACCTGGTGGGATCCTTGATCTTTTTCTTCGGTTCAAAGTTATTTAAGACATTTAGTTTCATTAGAATAGAGTCATTTAGTTGAACTTTTTTTTTTAAAATTAAATGTTCTTTCTTCCTTTCCAAAATGGAAACTCTAGTTTTTTCTATCTTAGAAAAAGTAAAAATCATCATTTTACTTTCATTTCTAAAAATAAAAAAACATTCATCCTAGGATTAGGACTTGCATCATCATATTGCATCTAGATGCATCATAATTTTTCTTGTATTTATTTGAAAAGACACCAAAATTTTCTTTTGGATTAAAATTAACTTTGCATCCATTGTTTGTTTGCCTGATTAGTTCACATAGCTTAATTAATCAAGTAAATTAATAATAGAAATCACTTTTATCACACATAAACCAAACCATTTTCACTAAATCAAACATCAAACAAACTTTAGACAATTCTCGACTAAGATTTCATCACCTAGCAGTAACCTTATCCTTTCTCAGTAATCTTGCTTGGATATAATCACTGAGGGGAGAACCAACTCAACTCTCTAGTTGAGTATAAACTCTATAAAATGGTATATCAAATAAGCACTTGACTCTATTGTAGGACTATGAAATGAGGGGGGAAATCCCCAGGTACCAAGCCATGTACCTGATCCAATACAAATTTATCTCTTAAGCACCTAAACATAACCTAAAACAAAACAAAGAATTATTTCTAGGACCTGTTCTACAAGCTAATTTTTTTCTTCACACTTTTTAAGGCATAAGCCAAAAGTGAGATAATTAAAAATCTAAGGATTAATGCTTCTTTTAGTGTTTGATTTGATTTCTTTGATCTTTTAATTGTCTTCTCTTTATTTGAGTTGTAAGTATATGACCTTCTACCATCTTGCCTATATTGGCTTATATAATAGGGAACCCTTTGGGGAATCTTATTGTCTCTCTTCAAGATCCTAACTTTGTTAGGATCTTGGAGAGCAACCCTCTTACCTTAGACCAATACTTTACATCATAAGACACTTATTATCCTAACCTTACTTAAACCAACCTAACCTACCTTAAAATTAACCTAGCCCACCTTATCAACCCAACCCTACCTATAACCAATAAAACTTCAACTACAACTAATCGACAAGCTATCAATTACCACTTGAGTTTGTTACCATGTTAATGGATCTGATAAGCAAAGTAAAATCCTCTATTTTTGGTATCCATCATCAATCAAACCTCACCATTAACCAAATAAACCTCACTTATAACCAACCAATAATCCATCAATTTTTTTTTAGTTATTACTAAGTTAACCAACAAACCTCATCAAACTAACCAACTACCCTACAAACTCAAGAACCATTAGTACAACCTCTTCCGAAGTAGTATACCCTAAATGTTTCAAAGGGTATTATTTGTGTTCCCCCAATATCTTCAATATCTTAGCCTTGACTATCTCCAAGTAATGAAACATTAAACCTCTTCTTTCTCTCATTGTTGAGGAAACCCATAACCAAATCCCTCAACACAATGAGGCCCATCAATCAAATTTGGCCCTTAGCAAACCTATAACTGAGGAAACTATAATAGCACCAACCTTAACCAATCCACTTGTTGACCAAGTAAAACCTTTACAATTTTCCTTAAAAACCACCATTGAGGAAACCAACTAATCTATTCCAGTTCACTTTTTAGTGGATCAACCACCTAAATAACCTTCTCCACCTCACCTTTTAGTTAACCAATGTCAACTCAACCAATCTATTCCAATTGACTTTTTAGTTGATTAACCACTCAAACAACTTTCTCCATCTCACCTTTTAGTTGACCAATGTCAACCTGAGCAATCTATTTCACTTCAATTTGTAGTGGATCAACATCCAACCAATCAAACCTTACCTAAGGTCAACCTAACCTCAATTAAAAACAATTCTACCCAATTATTTTTTAGATTGTTCACCTTTATCTACCTTATGGTATTATTTTTAGTTATATTCCTTTTAGAGCAAGGTCTAATGTTTGCCATCCTACCTTACCAACTAAACCAAATAATCAAACCAACCTTACCCACCATTTACCCAATCATCAACCCTACCTTACCAACCTTACAACCTACCTTTAACCCAATTGAACTTACCATCAACCCAACCTTACCTATAACCATCCACCCAACCTTACCAACCCAACCAAACCAAACAATCAAACCAACCTATATACCAAACCCTCGAACCACTATCAACATACTTTTTAACTCAACCATAATAAACCTATCTAACAACCCAAACTAAGATCATCCCATCAAACCTACCAACTCTATCTTAACCTACCTAAATAAAACCCAACACCACCTTCCTAATCTTGGTGTAGTGTAGGACATCACACTTAAACCACCACCTACAACTCAAACCAACTAACCACTAACAAATAAATACCCCTTTCGAGAGGTGCATGAAGTCATCTTCACCTCTCCTAAATCCTCTTATTAACCAACACCTCACCTAGGGATAATTTTCCCATCTTTGACCCTTCATGGAAAGAGCAAACTAGGGTAACTTTCCCTCCTTAGAGCTTTAACCATTTATCAACCTAAATTATACATTAACAATTAACCTAACTAGCCCTTGGTATTCTTGCCTCAACTTATCAACCCAACCTATCAACCAACCAACCTTGAGCTATTGGAGATTACCCTTCTCCCAAAACCTTTGGAGAATATCATCTCCATCAAACCAACATTACCAAGCAATCCTAACCAAAATCACCTACCAAAACCATTCTCAGCTACCTCAGTGTATGGAATTCACCTATCCATAACTATTTGGGTAAGTAACCTAACCCACACACTTACCATTTTACAAGTACCATTCCTATTGTTATATCTAACATGCTTATACAAATATCATACAACATATTCAACAAAGTTTTTCAAATGTTTACACATTTGTAGAAAACTATGCAATATTTTATTTAAGGTGCAAGGAGTTGCATAACATATACACACATCACCTAAGGTGCATACATACACTATTTTTTTACTCATTATGTTGATTATCTAGTGACTTTAGAATTATGTTTAGCCATCCTTCTAGATGATTATCCCTAAGCTAGCCTTAGCAAAATTCCTCATGTTGATCACCACTAAGGGGTGTAGTCTATTCCCCTCTTATGCATTCCTCCACATAGGGTAGAAATCATATTCCACTATGGGTCTTTCATCTTGATAAGCTATCATAGCCATTACCTCCCTCTACTCTAGTTTTTCTACTTACATGGGTAATTCCTATCATCACCTCAATTCACATCCCCTCAAATAGTGAGGATTTCATCCATGGAAAACTGTAAGGTGATGTTCTCCTACCTTGCATCTTGTGCAAATAAATTATCACCTTCTTAATTTCTATTATGGTTAGAATTCTAGCTCAAGCTCAGGGCATAGATGCCTTTCCCCTTGTTGTTGGTTTAATAGTTCATCTAGTAGTTCCATTACATGTTACAATATTTGAAAGATACAAACATTTACTTCATAGATTATTTTGGGTTGTGGGGGTTGCTAATAATCTTTACCATTGATCCCATTATTTTCCATCTCTGACCTTTTAAAACTCTTTGCACAACGAACAACCTATAAAACCCAAATAACTTCACAATGAGCATTCATTTTTAACATGACTATTTAAATATAATACCTGCCTATTATTCCTTATCGACATGATCATCCCTTCTACCAATTGAATGGGTCCTATGATGTCATTGGTTCCCTTGAATAGTCTTACCAGTTAACTTTTTATATGGACACGTACCCCTTGGTCCAACTAGTCATCTCAATAAATATATGATGCACTATCATGATTTCATTTTTTTGATCATATTTAAATATCCTTATCATTTGACCTAAATCTAATGTCTTTATTTTGCATCTTGTGAGCCTCATGGGCCTGGTGGTCTTTCGCATAATTATCAAAATTTTCCCTATTGAATCTAGTTGTATACACAATATCCTAGGTCATGTATCTTTATGCTGGTATAGCCCCACCAATTGAACCAATAAGTCATTAGTTCTAAGTTATTGGGATATAGGATGCAGACATGGCCACCTTTTACCTAGCTTAGCTATGTAGCTCTTGGGTTAGGCGCAGTCCTTCCTTTATCACTCACCATGTTGTTGTTTTTCTACCATGTATAATATGTTAAACCTTTAAAGATAATATTTTCAAGTCATCACTTCACTACTTCCCATAAAATATGGCTCATAGTGATGATGAACTTTTTTACAAAGAGAATATGTAGATTCTAATAGACACCCATCTACTACAAATCAGCTCATAACAATAAATGCTATCACTATGCTTATACCCTTACACAATTTTAGAAGTCATAGACTCCTCACCAAGGTGCCTTTTCTTTGGCTTAGCTCCATTAAAGGACATTTTTAGTATTTATAACTATGTCAAACACTTATTTATCTTACCTTACCGATCCATGTTTTCTCATCCTAATGAGTGTGGGATCATTGTGGTGACTATTTACTTATCACTGACCATGCCCTCATTATTTTACGAGCAAATAAATCCAAACACCCTCTCTATCACCTTCACTAAAACCTAAAGTATCCATTTTAGGTACATTCTCCATCAATCCCACCTAAATGAAGTGGTTTTCCAAATTGGGGCAACCCATTTTGACACCACCCAACCTATTTAGGATTCACCTTCTCCCCTTAAACCATTAGAGATTACCCTTCTCCATAAACCTAGTCAACCTAATTTTTTTTTATAAACCAAATATTTTCCATCTCTAATCAAGTGTAAAAAAGTAACTGGGGGAAAATTACTCTCTTGATTGACATCAACCATTTATGTAAGCATGGATCTAGGGTGTATCAAAACCTCAACCTCCTCAAATACTTTTGTATTTGCACGCATGTTCTTTGGCTAAACCAAGTTCCTTATCATCTTATGTCTAACTTAATCTCATCCCTTACTTTAAATCACCATCATCCCATCAATTTTAAGGACAACTGATTAAAATAGAACCATGAGATTATCCATCATAGTTATAGCCTAATCTTAAGCATGGGTATCATGGTTCTACCCATTGCATGGTTCTCATAGATACTTTTTTGTCTCTAAACAAATGGAATCCCATGGTCATTTGTCACTTAAATCACCCCTTTCACCTATAATTAACCTCCTTATGCTATGTTTTTGCCTCCATAAAGGTAAACCTTAGGCTTGTATAGACAGTCCATGTCTAACCTAGTAAATAAATAATTTGGGATACCCAAATATCCCTTGGGTCAACATCTCTAACATGAAAACTACTCCCTTGAAGGAGAAATACCTAAAAAGATAAAACTTTCTTGAATAAAAGTTAGACTTCTCGCTTGAAGGATAGCTACCAAAATAAACAAAACACATAAACTTAGACCACTCCCTTGAAACATGGATAAGTAAATCATATTTGTCAAAGCATAAAAATTTATTGGAATCTTCCTACATCGATCAACTTCCCCTATAAAAAAACACAACAAATGACCCATTATCAAAATTAAAACAAAAGAAAAAAAATCTTAAAAACTGCAAGCGACTCTCAAGAAACATAGTAATTTAGAAATCATAATCAACTTTCACATATAGACTTCCTACATTGATCAAACTATGCTTAACACATGACATAGACTTGTCTATCATGGTTCTTAGGTCACCTATAAAAGGGGCAAGCCATCCCCACATATCACCCATTTCCCTTCACACTACCTATCACCTATCTCCCCTTTTGTGTTCCACAAATCAAGGTATTTTTGAGCTTACTTGACACCATGTGATCAAGCTACCTTTCTTAACCATCGAATGAACAAAAAAAATAAAAACATGATCAAGGTTTATATTCGTAAGCCCACCCATCTTGTCATCATGGTCTTTGTCAATTGGATTGTTTTAGCCTCCTCCTTATACTTTCATGACCACTTAAGAAGATGTGTTTTCCCCCTTGTGAGTCATTACAACCAACCCATCAAACCAAACCAATAAGTGACCCTATTTAGGATTCACCTTCTCCACCCTTTTAACTTAATTTTCTCCCTAAACCTTTGATCAAACCAAACCATGTGGTATATCAAATTGGGGAAACTCATTTGAACACCATTTTTTTTACCAACCATAACATTTGACCAAAGAAGAAAACTTTTACCAACCATAACATAAAACGTCAACCATAATACATATACACATCCCATCACAAACATTAACCCTAAAAAACTAACCATATTATAAAACTAGTTTACCCACCCTAACCACCTTGTCACCTTTGTATTGGTCCATTTAGGCCCAACTTTTGCATGTTTTATGATAAATTTTGCCTAGTATTTTGACCACAGTGATAACATTGCCATGTTGACCATTTTAGAATTTGTCACATTGCACTTAATTGGCCTACTTATGTTTTCTATGGGAGTACCTCTAAATTTAG
Organism: Torreya grandis; assembly: GCA_037957365.1. NCBI lineage: Eukaryota > Viridiplantae > Streptophyta > Pinopsida > Cupressales > Taxaceae > Torreya > Torreya grandis. The sequence goes on along the minus strand of JARHVA010005068.1, from coordinate 627,440 downwards.
ATACCCACAAAAACATTGACCCTATCTAGTATACTAATAGGTGTACCCAACTATAATCATAGTCATGTGGTACACTATTCAATTGTCCCTTAGCACTAACCTTTAATTTTATCAATCATGGTAACCTTGTCTTTGTGTGATCTTGGCTATTGCACCTTTTTTTGAACTTGTTTGTGCTTTAGCGCCCAACCATTCTTCTACCCTTGTCATCACCTTCTCTATCCTTTAGAGCTTCCATTTTTCTAAAAACCTTCAACCCAACCTAAAACATATGGTACATCAAATTGAGGTAATCCATTTCTACACCAATAACCATCACTAGGAAGAACTACATTTGGCCTAAAGTTCTTATTAGACATGCCATCCATAGAGCTATGTAGGAAACATCTACTTTCCTAGTGCATATGGAGTTAGCTCAGCCACCTCTACCTAAACTCTTACCCTCTCCACCTTACCAACCCACCTAGAGAAAACCTAACTACCATTCTCCACCCTATTCATTTGTCACTACTAGGAATAAATACATTTGACCTAAAGTTCTTGTTGAATATCACATCCATAGAACTATGTAGGCAACATCTACTTTGCTAGTGTATATGGATTTAGCTTAGCCAAACCTTACCTAAAACCCTTTCCAACCAACCTTACCTAAACATTCGACCACATCCACTTCGATGTTGGCCATTTTTAACCCAAACTATTTATATATTTTGTGATGAACTTGCCTTGGTCCTTTTGACCACACCAACCATTTTTTTCCATGTTAAACATTTGAGTTTAAACCACCCTTTCACAAATAGACCATTTGTGTTTCTCCATGGGAGCAATTCATACCTTAGATACCCATAAAACATCGACCTTGTCTAGGAGACTATTAAGTATACCTAGTCATAGTTGCGATCACATGGTACATGGGTCACTTATCTCTTATCCTTTGACCCTTATTTTTTACCAACATTGGCATCCTTTGTTTATGTGTGATCTTGGCTATCAGACTTTTTCACATTTCATGCACATGTTTGTGTTTCAAATGCTCAACCCTTGTTGTCATAACCTAGTGACTTACCACCAACCACTTATCAAACCCACACCCAATTCTGCTTTACATCATCAACTCCCAGTTTGAGGGGGAACACCTCCTCCCATACTCAAGGAAACCTAACCTTCAATAAATAATCCATTTTTATTTTTCAACTTGTTAATTCAAATTGGCATAACAAAAATGGGAAAAATGGAGACATTATAAAAGTGTGTTCAAGAAATTCTAAATGTTTGAATGCCTTGAGCCCACCCTAGGGACCACCTAAACATTTTGACCCTTAACCCAACCCCTTTTAACCTAGCCAAGTCACTATTCTAAAACACTATTCAAAATTACTATTATAAAAGGACTATTTGAAAATATTATTCCAAGTCATTATTCAAAAGTACTATTCATTATTACTATTCATGATGACATGGCATGCCACTATTCATGGTGACATGGTAGGTGATATGGCAAGTAACTCAACAATGATATGGTGAATGATATGGTAGGTGGCATGGCTTAAAAGTGAGGTGACTTGAAGTGGGACATCATACCCCACTTGGGACCCTTATCCAAGGTGTCTAATGACATCATTAAGCATCATAAGAGGCCCCTCAAAAATATGGTGAATTTTTCCTTATAGGACCATCAACCAACATCATCTTTTGTCTTCATACATCAAAATTATGTCTAAAATGGATTTCCCACTTGTTTAGTACTTTAGAAAAGACAAATGGGCATTATATCCACCTATTTTGGACCCATTATGAAGGTAGGAGACACACCAACCAAATGGTAGACCCATTATCAAAGTGGGAATCCCACCACCCTTATCCCTTGACTCATTTACCCACCCATGTGGAAAATGGTGCCAAAGTTCAAGGGGCACCTTCTTGTCTGCTTAACAAAAGATAAAAGAGGGTGGTGGAAAGTGTTTTGAACTCATTTGGGTCCATGTACATTATTTCCACTAAATTTGGACACATGTACAAGGTGGGAGGCACATTAGAAAAGTGGAAGACAAACTTTGTCAAGTGGGAATCCCACCACCCTTATCCCCTTCATCCACTTATGCACCCACATGGAAAATGGTGCCACATTATCACTATTCCACCCTTTATCATGTTTCTTGGCATGAAATGCCATAAATATGACCCCCCTTTCATGTATTTTATAGAGTCTTTGTTTGGAGTCATTTATCTTGTAGGTTTTGATCACATATCAAGGAGGTCACTCATCTTGGAGGAGAGGATCTCAAAGCAATAGAACTCTGTCGAAATTGTAAGCCATCTTTAACAAAATCTTCATCCACTTATCTTCATCAACCATATTCAAGAGGTCATCCTCCCAAGCCAAAGAAGATTTATTCACAACCGTTTATACTTTAACAAGTGCATGAATAAATAGGTATTTCTACCATACCCATAACTAGTTTCTTATCTTCAAACACTAAGAAAAAATCAAGAAATTTATAAAAACAAGCCTGACCCTAAACTTCTTACTTCTTATTATAAAATATAAATTTCTAGATCTATGGTTTCCAAAAAGAGATTTCTAAAATCCAACATTGAAATAACCCAATGGAAGTTTAACTCACTAATCTCTTCATTCCCATTGCAAATTAAACCTAGTGTAATGATACATCTGAATTATATCCCCATGTATTATTTATAAAGCATTTCATAGTTGAATTCATCTTGAAATAAATGACATAAGATGAATTACTTAAGGTAATTATTTCATGAATAATAATAGAATTAAAGAGCCTAAATTTTTGTAGGTGCTTGATATCACAATTCGATAGAACTTGGCATGGTTGGTAGTGTGCCTATAGAGTCTAGATCAATATCACCAAAATATTGAAACATTAAGAGGAAATTTCTATCCATTAATTAGTAATAGTTCTTTTATCTATAAATGTATGGACTATGGAAGCTTAAATACCTTTGATTTTTACATATGATGAATCATGATTCAGAACAATACTATTACAAAAGGATCCCAAAATAGAAAGTGCAAAATCTAGCATAAATTGTATTATAATGGAAATAAGTTTTGATATTTGACTTGAGAAATCTACCAACATTTACTTTAGGGCAAAAGTTGCATCAGATGTGGTTCTATTTAGAAATGGCTACACAGCTTCGATGAATCAAGATGCAAGAATGCCCTTCCTTTCTCTAGTTATAGGCATCATCCTGACCTTCCACTCCTTAAACACACTAAAATTCCTTATCCCAAATATCCCTTATTGTGTGTTGCCATACCCTTTCTTTAATCTTCTTTTTTGTTTTATTAGCATGAGATTTATTTAAAACTTGTTTTTCTTCTTTTTTTACTTTTTGTTTTTTTCAAAACTTTATATCATTATGGTTTTTATTTGTTTTATTCCTTTTTTTCAAATAACTTAATAATGGTATCTTAATAACCATAATGACTCACCCCAAATAAAGTTGATAATATCTTTTTAAATTGAAATGTTGATAATACATTATTATTTGAATCTAATTATAATAGTGTATTCATTGTTATCACTATGTTGTATAGATTAACCTCATCTTTTATGATCTATACCTATTAAGGCATATGTTGATATTCTTGAATATCATATGATAACAAGCTAATGTTTAAAAACTACAAAGACATTTTAGTTAGTCTATATACCATAGTAATACATTACTATTCATACTTGTTTATGTTCTCTTAAACATTTATAACTAGGTATAACATAACATAGTGCACAGTAACATTATTCATCCAATATACTTATAATAAACACAAAATATTAATTCTACATAAGCATTAAAATGAACTAGCACACACAACTAATATGCATAAATGATTATCCAAATGTAGATAACATAAAGAATGTACCAATGCAAAACCATTCAAACTATGGATAAAATGAGTGATATTTAATATGGTGTGTGTAGGGTTCTATTCATTCCTCTATCACCCTCTCTCATAATGCTCTCCATCCATCATGCTCTAAGAGATGAATCTCTCTTCCATCTAACTCGTGACAAGGAGGTAATTATTATTTAACATCATGACATGTATACATCATAAAATACTACTAAAATGACAAATAAACATGATCAATATATAAATAATATACATTACATTTAACTCATAACAATGAAATCATGTAATCTAAGCAATATGCAACTACCCCATAAAAGTATATGACTTACAGCTTATCCATTGATAATTAAATCAATTTATCAACTATAAATATCCATGGATAATCATGTAAGTTTGCTTAATGAGTAAATTAGTATTTAACACATATTTAAACAATTATTATGATGAAACTACCACAAAAGGTCCATAATGTGTAGTAAACAGAGGGAGTCGGAATTTTTTAAAATTTGCACTATGTGCACAAGGGCCAATGAAGACCCAGGGTTAGGTCAATATTTATTGGAATGCCATTACAAAATAAGAGTGAATCATATCCCCCTTTCCTTATAATATCATCATCTACAATGTGAAAATAAGGATCATAAAATTCTAGAGGTTAAAATTACACAATTATTTCCTACACCTTAAACGAAAAGTGATATTTTTATATATTTTGTCTTTTCAATTTATATTTTTGAGTTCAATTATCTGAATTATTCCAAAATTAATCTTTGAAAAGGTAATTTCAATAACCCTTTCCCATGGCTTATAAGTTTTTCTTAATTTTCACATAAAATGTGGTTATATCTATCTAACCCAAAAGAGAATTCCCCTTACGAAAGATGAAATTTTGTTAATAAGGAGACATCATTTATTGATTTTAGTATAAAATAAAAATATTGAGATAAAATTTATGAAAATAATTAAAATTGTTCATTAAGATTCACTTTTTAATGAAATCCATTTACATATAAGCTTAGAAGAGGAATTGTTTCAAAACCTTTACTCAAAGAAGTATGTTCCAAGGATTCTATAGTTTAAAGTAAATCTTATCAGAATACAAGAATGACATCTCATCATAATCATGGAAATGTGCATAAAAGTAAAGTATCAAAGGCTAAACAATAAATTTTAACAAGATGGTGTATTAATTTCAACCATAGTTATTAGATTGAGAAGATACTAAGGGTTGAGTCATCATGTTGCACCATTACAAGGTTAAATATAAGCACTATAACAAGGAATTATCTAAAATTAAGAGTCCCACATCACATCTCAAGGATAAATTATGGGATTTATGTTAATATTATCATGGATGCAAGAATCATAACCAATTATATGTGTGACTATGCACACCAAATGCATATCTAAACCATGATCTTACTTATCTAAGTAAGTAAGGTATAATTATATACATAATCATTGACTGATATATTATAATATAAATATATATTCAATAATTTACCAATGATTTATTTAATAATTATAATTACCAATTAGTATTGCAATTTACATAATAAACCTACCCTTATTATTGTTCCGCTTTAACTCCAGTCAACTGGATATCCAAGGCACATGTTACCATTTTAATGTAATATAAAATAAATAAATGCACCTAATAATTTTTTTACCAACCAATTATTTTATTTCCATTCATCAAAACTAAACCTCTAATAAATTTTAGTTGTCTAGGAAGAGCTTCTAATAGACTCCATCCATGATCATGACCATTCTCCTCATTGTGAACCATCCATAGGGTCTCACACCTAAGTGTTTCCTAATCATCAATTAGTTAATATAACCTATTATGGTGAAAACATAAGCATTCATGCCAACTAAAATTAGCCCATACAATACCATGTAAAAGTTCAATATAGACTTACTCTTAAGGATTAGCTTGAGTGATCCTTAAAGGAGATTAGAACTTAGTATTGGATTGCTAAGATGGATTAGTTATTTAAATAACCCTGTGTTAACTTAGATGTTTCCATCACTTACTTTTTTTATATCCTTATATGGTTATTTACCAATCACATGATTTATTCATATCTTAATAATCACATCACAAGGTATAACATGAAGTTCATTGGCAAGGTACACCTTATAGCTTTTAGATAATTTATCTACAGTAACTAGTGACTATGTATTCTCTAGAAACAATTAATGATAAATTGGTTAGATTTCATTAAAAAATAGTTGCATTGTAACATTAGAGTTAGAAAACTTTAAGAAAAACATGTCACATATCTAAAACACTAAGACACTATCAATAGAATAATCCAAAGTGAGGATCCATAAGCATAGAACATTAATCTAGCTTACTCCATTGCTTAAATAATGAAAGTAAGCCCACTAAAATGACCTTACAACCAATAAGCATTATTACTATCACATGGTAATGAGAACATATTTCTACAATCACCATGGTCTATAGATAGGATGTATTTAACACAACTTAATTTTAGCCAAAGTTATAATATGAAACCGCGTAAAAACCATAAATCACATAATAATTCTACAACTGAAGATTATCTTATGTCATCATGATAATGCCATAAATAGTTATCAATTTCATGTATTAGATAAGCATTCCATATTATGAAAATATCACCAATCAAAATTCCATCACAATGCCTAGTCTATCATATAATTGATAATGCTCAAGATAACAACATATCATACTACATTTTCAATAGAATAATCCATAATCCAAAGTGAGGATCTATAAGCATAGAACATTAATCTATCTTACTTCATTGCTTTCATTATTTTTCCATGTCCCTTTCTCTCTACCATGCCTAGCTTCTAGTTCACCTTAATCATGCCATGTCATCCATACTCCCCTGACTCATGCCATATCTTCCTCCCATGCCTGGCATCAACCCTCCTTCCAAATCATCGATGTTTCTAGCTATCACTTATCCTTTTGTAGTCAATGCCACAATGCCGACAATATACATATAATAATATAATATGAAATTATTATTATTATCTTATATAATAATAATATAAATATCAATGGGGAAAAAATAAAATGTGTGTGTGTGTGAGAGAGAGAGAGAGAGAGATAAAATCCTCCAATTTGAATAATAAAACTTTCTTTAAAATTATTAAAGAGAATATAATAATGAAATAAAATATATAAGATAAAAGTAATAAAATCATAAAATAACAATAAAATATATTTAAAAATTATAACAAAATCACTTAATAAATATTAAATAATAAGAACTACTAAATAATATAACAAAAAAATACATGAACCAAAATTAAGGTCATTAATACTAATATTGTTAAATGGAAGTAATTAATAATAATAATGATAATAATTATCATCATCATAATGATTAAAATTTAATAACATGACTAGAAGACCATGAATAAAAAATATAAAACCTTATCCTTCTTAGTGGGTTTGGGCCACTAACATTAGAGAGCTAGATCTCAGGTATCAACTCAAGATGTACAACTCATGAAAAAATTGGATTAGATTCATGGTAGTCGATAAGACTAAAAATTGGGAGGATAAAATTTAAAAAGAAGAAAGTGTATAAAAACTTTAAGAAGGACTTATTTGACCTTTAAATAATCCTAGGAAGGATGATGCATCTAGTCCTGCCAGATAGGAAGTAGCAAAATAGGAGCAACCCATTTTTCCTAGCTAGATTTGATTAGGGAAAGAAAGATTTTCTAATCATTTGGCTCTGAGAGTGGGGGAGGATAAAGAGATTGTATGGGATAATATGGAGCTCACTCAATAAGTCTCCCATTTGGTAGCTCAAGCTCTTATTGGCAGGTTTAGACGTAGATGGCTAGCAATTGGGGAAGTTGAAGACTGGATTTCAATGCATTGGGGCAAGAATTTGGAGATGAAATTTATACCTAAAGTATTTTTATTGATGGTCTTCCCAAACCAAGGGAGGTAAGATGAGGTGATAGAAAACCCTAACTTGGCTCTAAATCGATTCAATCTATGTCTTCAATACTGAAAACCCAATTTTGATGCTACTGCTACACAACTAGAAAGGATGGCACTCTAGATTTGTTTTTATAATCTCATAATGGAATATTGGAGCAAAGGGTGTCTAAAAGATCTAGGAAGTCTTATATGTTCTTGTGTGGAAATTGGTCTAAAGATAGAGGAGGGTTGTCTAGCTTCTTACATCAGGGTTAGGGTTTTAGTTGACTTGTCAGATCCCATCCTGGATAACATAGTGATTAAATCATAAGGTAGGGTTTGGATCCAAGTGATGGAAATCAAAAATTTCTCCTTTATATGCTACAACTTTAATATGGTGTCTCACATTTAAAAATACTACTTTGGTAATAATTCTAAGACTTCTCCTATCTCTTTCTTTTAGTCTAAGGTAACAACCCATTCTTATCTTGATAATCGTAGCCACAATGTTAGGAATGAGTGGATAAAAAAACCTATGGATCTTAATAAAGACAAAGGTAGTTTAGTTAATTTGAATCTTACTCTAGGGGATCTATCCTCCTTTGGTCTCTAGAAGGAAAAGCCTCATCCTTCTGCTTCTTTTTAGCAAGAGGTAGGTGAATCTTTTAAGGAAAGGTTGGTTAATATCCCTAAGATGGTAGCACTTCTAGAAAAAAAATGGTAAACTAGATTATCTTTCCCCTAATATAATGATTAAGGGATGTGAATTTATAGTGGAGCAATCCCAAGCTATTAAAAATAACATTCAAAATGGGGGAAATAACCTAGAAAATGATAATGTTCCACTAATGGAGTGCCTTTTTCAAGAGGGTAACCCTATGATTGAGGCCCTAAAAAGTGACTCAGTAGAGGATGAGTCAAAATTAAAAGAGGAAATAAATTTGAGAGAATGTTTATCCATTAAAAAATGAAAAGTATCATGGGCAAAAGCTGATTGTGGTGTTGGACTCAGCAGAGGTAGGAAAAGTAAACAATTCATGGTGGTGGAGGAAATCTCTTGTGGAAAAAAGGTACTATAAATAAATTTTATGGTCTATAAAAATAGGAGGTGTAATTACTCCCATAGGATTCATGAAGATCCTTTCATGGAATGTTAGGGGCATAAATGCCCCTAATAGAAGGTGTTTGGTTAAACATTTTCTACCAACAGAGTATCTAGATGTCTTACTATTGTAAAAAACTAAGCTAAGTAAAGAAGAAGAGCATGTGTTTGTAAAATGAGGTTGGAAGGTTTTGAATGTCTATTTTGTGGAGGCTAGGGGGCATCAAGAGGTTTGTCCATTTTTTGGTTTCCATCTAGAGTAATGGTTGAATTGAAGGATGTAGGATCTCACTAGTAATTTTTTAAGATTACATGTATACGATCTAAAATGTCCTTCTTAGGTAATGTTTACGAACCAAATGGTATTTAGAATAAGTAGAAGGTGTGGGATGAATTTGTAGTTTTGTGTTCTAGTTTCACTCTCAAGAAAATCACCTTTGGAGGAGACTTTAACTTTATCTTAAACCAATCTGAAAAGCTTGGAGGGAAAAATTTTAAAGTGGTAGACAATTTTGACTTTGCTACTTTTTTGAAAAGTAATGACCTATTTGATGTTTAGCCTAAAGGTGGTATGTTTAATTGAAACAACAAGAGAATGGGTGACCAAAATGTCCTAGAACATTTGGATAGATTTATGGTCTCAAATTCTTGGCTTGCATAGAATTAGATGACTATGTCCATCATCATATCCTTTGTAGGCTCAGATCATCTTCCTATAGCTCTCTCGATTAAAAATGATTGCCTCCCTTATCTTTGTTATTTCAAATGGGAAAAAATGTGGCTATGGGATAAGTCCCTTTTTGGAATTGTATAAAATTGGTGGAAAAACTATGATATTCCATCTAAGTCTCTGATGTTTCGCATTGCCAAGAAATTATAGGTTATTAAAGGACAACTAAGGCATTGAAATATTAACTATTTTAAAAATGTCTTTCAAGAGAAAGTGAGAGTGGAAACTGAGCTGGAAAAGCTTAATAGCATTATCTTTCAAGAAGGTATGAACCAAGAATCTTTAAAGAAGGAAAAGGTACTCCTAGATAAATATGAATAATTATTGCTTAGGGAAGAAGTGTTTTGGAGGCAAAAATCTAGAAATTGTTGGCTAAAAAAATGGGATAGTATTGGTGCATTTATTTGCTTTATTGCATTTACTTTTATTTATTATTTATTTTGGTGTAATAATTACTTATTGTAATTAGTTTATTATGTTTATTAATAATTTTCACTAGATATGATAAGCTTGCTTAGCTAGTAGTCACCTTGGACACCTATCTTGTTACAATGGAGTTCCACTCCACTATTCATGGTAAGATAGGATAAGATTGCTTAACTAGTAGTCAACTTACGTTGATCATTTACACAAGTTGGATACCTATCTTGTTAGTGTAGAGTTTCACTCCACTATTATTTTAGTCATATATTAGTTGAACTACATGTGTTGTGTGAGTTCTCTGATCATTATCATGCACACCTTGCTCTATATAAGTAATGGATATTTGTGTATTCTACATCAGATTAATATCAAATTATCAGATTAATTCATCATATTTGAGTTATTTATTCATTTTAGTTATTATCTTAGATATAAAATTATTATTTATTACTATTATTATTTTATCTCTTGTTCGTGCTTTCTATTAGATTCATTCAATCATATAGATAATTTTAACATGGTACTAAAGCTATCTTGAATATATTGATTGCCAAATATTCAAGATAAAAATATCTAGATATATAATAATTTTTTTGATTTTATATACAAGCACAAATTAGAGATTTGTAGATAATTTTTGAGCTCACCATTGAGTTCAGAGTGCCCGAGATAGTCAAAATCATCTACAATTTTGTCTAAATTAGGCATAGGAGATGAAATTGGCAAGGGTATGATCCACAAGAACCATGCCCAAATCCTAAAAATCTAAGTTTATCTAAGAAAAATGGATCTCATGGTTGTGTTTTTAAGATTTCAAAACCTATAAATCTATATAAAATTTATCCAATTTGGACACAGTCACTTGGAAGACAAATTTTTTTGCTCCTAGGTACAATCATATGGACTATGTAGACAAAATAAATTGGCAAACCTCATGGATAAGCAGGTAGATTTATAAGGGAAACTTTGGGAGCCCACCATTCGAAAATTAGGAGGCATTTTTGAGCGATTTTTTTTGAAATAGCTTAAAATTTTATGCTCTTCACTGCTGTACTTTCAATTTTTTCTAGATTTTTATAGAATTTAGATTTTTCCAGAATTTAGATTTTTCTACAGTAGCTTTTACCCATCCTCATTTTGGAAACTTCAGAGGCTCATAAATATTCACACACAACCTCGTATTGAGGTCCTATTTTTTTTAAGTTAATATTTTTTTGAGCACAAGACATTGGTGTAGAAATTTTTGTAATAAATCGCATATTTTTTTTACTTTTAGACTAGAGGGCTTAATTGAGCTTTTTATAAACTAGAAAAATTATAATCCAAACTTTTAATTAGATGGATGTGAAAATCACATTTCTTCATGGGAATATTCATGAGGAGATATATATGGAGTAGCCATAGGGGTTCCTTTAGGATTATTCATTGGTGTGCCACTAGCAAAAGTATCTCATAGTCTAAAATAAGAACCCAGGGCTTGGTATTCCAAGATGGACACATTTCTTCTCTCAGTTGGGTTCTCAATATGTTACTCAGATTTGAATGTATACATTCTATGGTAGGATTATTAACTATTGTACTAAGTTATCTATGTTGAATATCTCATTTTTATTGGGAGCACAACATCCATCATCAGATGTGTTAAGATTTCACTTCATTACAGGTTTTCTTTGATAGACATGGGCCTATTGCATTATTTTCTTGGGATTTAGATAACATAGTCTTTTCTAGGATTACACTTTCACAGCCCAAGTATGCCATGGACTTTTTAGCTTAATTTCACATGGTTTATTGTAGTCTTACATTAACTCTTTTCTTATTTGGAGTTATATGTGAGGTTCATTATTCTACTCCCTTGGTTGATGCCACATTATATCACTAGCTTGTAGGTAGCCTCATCTATCTGAATCATACACGGCCCACATTTCATATGCAATTGGCATGGTTTCATGATTTATATAGACACCACATGAAATTTATTAGAGAGCCACAAAGTGCATTTTGAGCTACATTCAAGGCACTATCAGATACATGATTCACTATATAGTAGGTACAGGTTCAGACTTGGTGGGATACATAAATTTTGATTGGGCTAGCAATTATGATGATTGTAAGTCCAATTCTAGTTATAGCTTTCACTTTGGATCTAGCCCTAGTTATTAGCAGAGCAAGAATTAAAATTCTATTGCTCTTTCATCTATAGAGTTTGAGTATCATGGTGTTTTTAATGCTGTTACTGAGGTTATTTGGCTTAAAAATATTCTAACTGAGCTTGGTGTTTCATTTTAGAATCCATCAATCATCTACTATGACAACCAAATCACTATCTAGATCTCAAAGAATCTAATTCATCATCAGAGAACCAAACACATATAGATCCATATGCACTTTATTAGGGAACTAATTCAGGTAGAGATCATTGATCTACAATATCGTCCTATAGAGGAGTAAATTGTAGATGTTTTCACCAAACCTTTCACTGAGAGCAAGTATCTTCACTTGCGATCTCTTTTGGAGGTGTGGGACATCAGTTCTTCATGGAGGTATCCTAGACCTTCATTTTGAGGAGTTTTTTTCCTTTGGATTTTCTCATTTCCTCATCTATTTGTATAGAGTACCTAATATGGCTACACATTGTTAGGACTCTTCTCTGCATATCCCTATCTAAGATTCACTTATGGGGGGTGTTGGTGCATTTATTTTCTTTATTTCATTTACTTGTATTTATTATTTATTTTGGTGTACTAATTACTTGTAATTATTTTATTATTTTTATTAATAATTTTCACCAGATAGGATAAGCTTGCTTAGCTAGTAGTCAACTTAGACACCTATCTTGTTACAATAGAGTTCCACTCCATTATTCATGGTAAGATAAGATAAGATTGCTTAACTAGTAGTCAAATTGTGTTGATAATTTACACAAGTTGGACACCTATCTTGTTAGTGTGGAGTTGCACTCCACTATTCTTGTAGTCAGATATCAGTTGAACTACATGTCGTGTGTGAGTTCCCTGATCTTTATCATACATGCCTTGCTCTATATAAACACTGTCTATTTGTGTATTCTACATTATATTAATATTAAATTATTAGAGTAATTCATCATATTTGAGTTATTTATTTATTTTAATTATTATTTTGGATATATAGTTATTATTTATTACTATTACTATTTTATCTCTTGTTCATGATTTTTATTAGATTCATTATATCTTGTAGCTAATTATAATAGATAGAAATTATGTGTTCTTTCATCAATCAGTTAGGCTCAAAAGAAACTTTACTCATATCTCAAAGATACATTCAGTTGAGGGAGAGAATTTTTATAAACTTGGTGATATTAGGAATGAGGCCATTCTATTTTTCTTAGACCTTCTCTATGGGGAAATGTTTTTGGATCTATAAGCCCAATATTTTAGTCATGCTTTCATCCCTCAAAAGTGTCTGTGGACCAAAATGAGAAATGTTTGGCACCTTTTATGCTAGAGGAAGTCAAAGCTGCTATATTTTTAATAGGAAAAGAAAAAGCTCCTAGCCTAGATGGCTTCTCAATGGATATTTTCTAGGCCTTTTGGGAAATTTTGGGTGAGGATGTTTGGCAGATGGTGGAATAGTCAAGGAAAAAATCTAAAATCTTGATGGAGCTTAATGCTACCTTTATTTGTCTTTTCCCAAAAGGTGAAACCTAGGAATCCTTTGGGGACTATAGGATGATATATTTATGTAATATGGTTTATAAAATCATTGAAAAAGATATGGAATTAAGACTTACGAAGATTTTACCCCTCTTAATCTCTACAGAGCAAGCGAGGTTTATTCTAGGGAGAAACATTCAAGAAGGAATCATACTGGTTCATAAAATTATTCATTGTCTCAAAATGTCACATCAGAGATGTATTTTTCTAAAGCTCAACATCAGTAAAACCTATGATAAAGCGAATTGGCATTTTTTATCAAATTTTTGGAGAAGTACAATTTTAGTAAAACTTGGTGTAAATGGATTTATGGTTGTATATCTAGTCTAAATTTTTTTATTTTGATTAATGGTAGCCCTACTAGATTTTTCCAAGCCTCCAATGATCCCTATCAAGGAGATCTATTATCCTTGTTCCTCTTTATTTTAGTGGTAGAATCCCTAGGGAGAGTAGTGTCTATGGCTACAGATGTTAATTCACTAAGGGGTATACAAGTGGCTAATGGGATGGATAATCTTATGCATCATCAATTTGTAGATGATACTTTCCTTTTTGGCCAAGCCTTTATCAGGGAGGCACAAACATTCAATGAGATCCTATCTAGTTATGAGGTAGCATCTGGTCAACTGGTTAATGGGTGGAAATCTAAAATTTTCTTTATAAATTACTTTGAACAAATCTAATAAACCATTTCTCTAGTGTTGGGTTTCAAGATTGGTAAACATCCTTCCAAATACTTGGGTGTTCCTCTATTTTTTATAACCTCTTGGCTCTTACATTGTTCCTAACTAATTTAGGATTTCAAGAAGCATTTATCCTCTTGTCAAGGAAAGTGGCTTTCTCTAGCAGGGTGCATTAATCTTATTAAATTAGTGCATAGTGCTTTACCTACTTATTACCTTTATATAATGCAACTACCCACTAAAATTTTCAAGCATCTTAACAAAATTATGAAAGAATTCATGTGGTAAGGTGTTTAAGAAAAAAAGAAAATACCTCTGATATGGTGGGAAAGGGTTTGTAAATTGAAAAAAATCGGTGGTACCAAAATTAAAAATTTGGAATTACTAAAAGTGGGTCTCTGGTTTGAGATCTTGGGGTTGGAAATTTTTTGAAGGTCTGGGCATTATGGAGGAGCAAGTGAGGATACTCAAGGATTGATTAAATTTGAGGAAGTTTTTCCCAAATGACAAAGAGGATTCTCTATAATGGATTGGAACTAAATCAAGTCATTATAGGTCAATTTTAGATACTATATGGTGGAGGCTATGGATGAATTGATGTCTTGGGTATGAGTTTTATGCTAGGATAAAGAAGGTTTGAAAAAATCTTGGGCTTTTGTGTGGTTGGTAGTGTAGGATTGTATCCTGACTCAAGACAAATTTTCAAAAAATGGGTTTCCTAGGTCTTTCGAGATGACCTCTCTATAAAAACAATGAGGAAAGCATGAACCAATTACTTTTCTTATGTCCCTTTGCAAATCTTTGCTAGAATTGGTTGTGTGAGCATTTGGAATGGTCATGGGCATGGCCCCCTTCTCTAATGACAACTTTCTCAACATGGCCACTTGGTGCTTGAAAAAAAACATTTAAGGGCTTATGGAGTGTCATCACTGCCATTGTGATTCGGTTTTTATGGAAAGAAAGAAATAAATGCATTTTTAGGATCAATAAAAAATACCTATCAAAGTTATCCAAGAAATAGAAATTTCTATTTTTCAAGTTATCTATACTCAGGGTAAAAGAAAAAAATATTTTTTTTTCTAGATGGGATATAAAAATGGTGTCAAAGTGGAATTTAATTTTTATATCCTCCATTAATGGGTCAAGTGCCATTGGCAGTAAAGTTAAAAAAAAACAAACAGAAATGGACTCCTCCTCCAGGGGGATGGTTCAATCTTAATTTTGATGGAGCCTCTTATGGAAATATTGGAGCTTCAAGAGCAGGTTATGTTATTAGGGACTTTAGTGGCTCCTTAAATATAGTGTTGTTAAGAAAACTTTAGGATGACATGAATAATTAGGTTGAAGCACAAGCTCTCACTTTAGGTATAGAGATGGCCCTCTAATGTGGTATCCCCAAACTATTGATTGAAGGTGATTCCTAAGTAATGATTTCTACTCTAGAAAGGAAAGTGGCAAAATCATGAAATTTGAAAAATATTTTGTCTAACACTTGGAAAAACATAGAGCTTTTTTCTGAAGTAAGTTTCAAACATTGCTATTGTGAGGTGAATAATACCACTAATTTTTTTGCTAATTATGGTATCGATCAAAAAGAGAAAGGCATAATGGATAATTTTCACATTGCATAGGAAGATTTCCCATTTTTTTTAATTGAGCTAGGTTAAAGAGGGGCTATGGTGTGGGTGTTCAACTAATTATGTGATAGACTTCTACCAATTTTAGAGGGGAGAGTGTTTTGCTAAATTTAGAGGTTTGCTAGTTTGGTGGTTTTTTGTTGGATGTATAAGTAATAATTGTATGGCATCTTCCTCGTATGAATGGGGAACTTCTCACATGGGGATACATTGATGTTGGATTTTTTGGCATCATTCATTGAAACGATGATCATTCTTAGCTTGTGGGGGATTTACAAGAAACTCTCCTTATCACAATGACATCCCCAAGTTTTTATGTAAATTAGAGCTAGCACATGGGTCATTGATAGGGTCTTCTAGATCTAATGAAGGTGGGGGTAAAGGGTGGTAGAATGGAAGATATAACAAACATTGCTTTGGTGGTCCTGAGAATTTAAGGGGAAACAAAGCTCGAGAAGTGGATTTTATGGGACATGTCTCGAGGGAAAAACTATCTCACATCTTTTGGTTATCATTAGAGGAGTTTTTTGAGGTAATTTTAGATGTCTTGGGGTTATATTTCCTACTTCAAGGGGTGGGTAGTCGCATGAATTCACAAATCATGGTAATTTTTGCTTCTAATCTGATGGCATTGGTCTCTGACATAGGAGTGGTGGCCAAGTGACTACCTTTTGTGTGTGGCTGGAGGTATGAGAGGGGATAGCAAAGAAAATATTGCTTTATGATCTATCACCCTTACCAAATCTACCCTTCTTTAGGAGAGATGGTCTTAGAGTGGTAACCCTCTTAGCTTTCAGGGTGTTAGAGATGTATTTTATGTTTTTGGTTGATTTCATGGAAGACTTGCATAAGAAATATTTGGAGTAGGGCTCTCAAGTGGGTAAAATTACCATGATGCCTATTTTAGAGCAACTCAAGACCCAAATCCTTGAGTGGAAAAAATGCATGAGCATCATTATGGAAGGCGTAGGGTTGAAGCTATAAAAAAATTGGTTAAATGGATTCAACAGAAGGAATTTGTAGTGCCATCTTAGTGTAGTAAATCTTGGGAAGAAGTTTATGGAATTTGGGCTTAGGGAAACACAAACTAGTCTATGCTTTTAACTGTTAGCATTGAAGTAGTGGGAAAAAAATTGAAAGTGGAATTCTAGCCCGAGATTGCTGGGGAAAATCCAAAGGGTGAAGTTGTCTATGTCTTGGATTCTATGGAGGAAGCTTTGGTGGGTATAGCTTAAAAATGATCTTCATTTTCTATCTCTAGTTTTGGTGTTTTTTAGGTTTGTTGGCTTACATCATTTTGGTTATCTTGGTTTTTTTTGCTTGCCACTAGGGGTGGCTAGTCCTTTTGTAACGTTTATTTATTTTGGTCATTTGAATTTTTATGGTTGCTTTCAGTTTAGGGGTTCATTAATACAATCACCATATATATCTAAAAAAATTATCATCATCATAATCTACCTAGCTACAATGTAATAAGATAAAATGTAATAAAATTCACAATGTCAATTTAAGAGGCTCATGGTAATACAATTTCCCATGAATAGTTAGATAGGGATGATCTCCAAGGTCAAGTGACCCTTATGGATCTAAACAAATCCTAACCACTAGTTCAACTGATTAAAAAGGGTAAGTTACTACCTTACAACTAAAACATCTGGTAATAATGACACCCAAGAAGAACACTAACAATAAGATAAGAATATAGGTACATACAGATAGACACAAGGACAAAAAAGACAAATATTGATAATCTTGATCCAAGAATAAGAATAGAGCCCTCATGCACAAGTAGGACGAGACTAGAAAGATGAAAAACAATAACTCAAAGGGTATACAACAATGTTGGATCAGTACCATACAATATATTTTATACTTGTCAGAGTGACCTTTTGACTACTCAATCTCCCTTAGATATACTTGAGATGTCCAAACCCAATGTCGAGCCTATCTTGCAGCCTAGTGCCTACACCAACCAATGAGACATTAGTAGTACCTAAATTATATCAATATAAATATAACCATAATTAATTTGGAATGAATAATTAATCATGAGTAATAAATAAATATAACATCTATATATGAAAAGGGTAAGAGCTAGTCCTGATAATTGTGAACCCACACATGCCCTATGGAACATAGTCAATAACTAAAAAAATGATCAATGTCAATTCACATCAATGAGACATGCTAAATCAATATCATACAATAAATTAACTAGGATAAATAATTATATACATAAATGGGATAAAATGAATCTAGTATAATCAGAATGCATATCAGGGTATGTTGAATCCAATGCTATCATTGATGATGGCATGACATATTACCTTGGTCATCCAAGGTACTTGTATCACAACCATAAGAAAACAAAACCAACATCAAGTATTATCATTCCAAGTGATATCAAATCATGATAATCATAATAAAAAATACACTATCTATGAGGACCACAAGGTCACTTCATGACACTTCTCTCAAACAATATATAATAATTAGCCACACCCAATAATAGAAACCCTTGATGATCTACAATAGAATATGTTTTATGTTATTTATATTTTAAACTATTATTAAAAAAGAAGAAACAGATAAAATATATCATATAATTTATCCATTATTTTATTTTTGAATATATTTTCATGTATGACTTGATTTTTAACATGTTTTAAAAATATATAGTTTAACAAATATATGATATAATCTTAAACTCACAAATCAATAAAAAAATATTTTGTGCCAAACCAATAAGTAAAAAATAGGTATGATTTCATAAATAAATCCTTCTCACTCAACATTATCCTATAGATTGCGTCATCTTATATTGTATAGAATAATTGATTTCTTATTTATTGTGAATTGTATGTCTAGATGATATAGGGCATAAAGAAAAATACATGTTGCATTATCCTTCTATATTAATTATGTAATAAATATGTATTATAGGATAATATTATATAATTAAGATGTTGAGATATTATCAATTAATATAAAAGTCATAATTCAAATAGGCACGTCAAGTTAAAGATATATTAAACTATTAAGATATAGTGACCAATACTATACTATATATTGTCATATTGATATCCATAGACACCTATTGCATTTAAGATATCAATATTGTGATTAGGTATAAATTATTAATATTTTTTGTCTCTTATTACCTTGTTACATGCGATATAGGGATTTTTATATAGTCTAACTAGATCTTAATATTTTTATTTTATCATATCTTAATACTAGTTTATAAGTTTATTTATATTAGTTTAAATGTTAATATTTTATATAATATATATTATAGTTACATATATTTCAAAGAATAGTTAAAACATAAAAGAGTATTATAGATTATTTTATTGATTTTATATATTATTTTATATGTTAATATTTTATATCATATATATATATATATATATATATATATATATATATATATATATATATATATATTAGATGTATTTAGTTTTTATTAATTGTAAAAGTGAGTTTTATTTTAAACAAAGACTTTACCCTTTAAAAACTAAACTATAAACATGGTATTCAAAACCAGATATATCAAAAAAGTTTGCAGAGAAGCAACCAACAAAAAACAACACTACAATAACCAAAAATAAGCAAAAACTTCCACTTTAGCTACATAAAACAAAGATGTATTAGGGCCCTTCAAAAAAAAATCCCTTACGATCTAAGGTTCATGTTAAGAGATTATAATTTATTATTTTATCTACCTTTATTTATTTTTCTCACTAATGTCCAAACTCCTCCTTCCCCTACATTTGATACAATAGGGATGGAGTCTCCAAGTGTATACATTGGTTTGAAATTTAACAGAGAATCCCTTACTAAAAAATCTTGTTTAGAATTGAGGGAATGAATTTTTTCATCTAATTTTTCCTTCTACAAGTTTACATTTTTTTGGTCTAGAAACTTAATCTTTTCATCGATTGAGATACCAGTGGAACCTAGAACTATTTTTTCATATTTAATTTCTACTTCTCTTGGAAATTCATCATCTTCATTATCAGAATAAAAAAATGTGAGATGGTCGAGAAGAGCATCAATACACCAAGAGGTCCCTTTATTTATTTTGGATGTTTGACATGAACCTATCAAATATCCTATAGTAAGACATTTTCTACGGGACCAGATTTGGTTCTGAACCTTCAAATCAATGGAATTAGGGAGCTCAGATACATCCATACAAACTAGGATTGGAGCATAGGTGGTGTGGAGATAATCTTTTGTAGTTCCATCCAATTCCAAGAATTCTCCCAAAGTTGTGCCTATAGTTGATAATACAGATTTAGACCAAAACTTAAGGGGCAAGTAAGGAAGATGCACCCAAACTGGCCTAATATTGAAAGATTTGGTTAATGGGTTGAAGGAAGGAAGCTAAGGCTTCATCAAGAGGATATGTTTATCCATATACCATATCTATTCTTGCATGATCAAATTTTAATCTTCAGGAAGATTAAAAACTACTATGAAGAAACCTCTAGCACCAAGATAAATCTCTAAGGTATCTTTCATGAAGGGTCACCAATTTTGTAAAATACACTTATGGAGCACCAAAATGCTTGGATATAGTTGGTTAAATTTACATATTATCCCCTTATCATCAAACCATTATTCATTTTCTAGCACATCTTTAAGAACATTTTCTCACAAAAAAATAAAGCTTTTCTTGGAAGGTGCCACAGTCTTGTAATTCCTCTTGGACCCCACTTTTATAAAGGAATATTTTTTCATATTAGGATGATTTATCATCCTTGAAGGTGCCTTCCCTACTTCCTTAAAAAAAAATCTCTCTAGCCTTCATCACTAGGGACATCTTGATGTTGTCATCTGGTTCAGATGCTTCTTTAACCACCACCTGCATAGAAATTTGAAGCACTTGTGCCTCATTTGAAGGAGAATAAAGCACCACCACTACAAGTAGAATGTGATGTATTGGAGGAAACCCTCCTGATCTATTCATTGTTTAAATTATTTCCACGATAGCAGTCACTGCCATCGTATTTACATAAAGATTAGGGTCTACAAAATGATTAGAGTTTGTCGAACCAGTCATTATGGAATTCATACAAATGTTTGTATCAATTCAAAAATGTATTTAATTATTTTTAATAATAATGTATTATTATGAAATTTTGGTATTTATAGAAAAAAGTTAATTGTAATTTAATTTTTTGAAATAAAATTTTGAATATTTTGTCTAAAATATAAAATATTATTATAGATAATTTTAATTATATTATATATGATTTTATATGTTAATATTTTATAGTTTGTGTGTGTGTGTGTGTGTGTGTGTGTGTGTGTGTGTGTGTGTGTGTTTCATTACTTTTTATTAACCATACATTATTATGAATGTTTTATATTTATAAAAAAATTAATTGTAGTTTAAATTTTTGAAATAAAAGAATGAATATTTTATGTTTTATTTTAAGGTATAACACATCCATGATTGAATTTTGAAACCAAAGAGAAGAGAAGATAATATCAAAGAGAATATGATCAACAATATCAAAGACAACAACATGAAAAAAGGATAGAAGAACAAAAATGAAAAAATAATGATAATGAAAGAGAAAGATGTGAAAAATGTAGGGCAAAAATGCTAGTTCAAGAATTGGAAGCATCAAAATGGGATTCATTTAATTACAATCCTTAGCATGTGGAGTGGAGGACTATGCCAGATGACCATGAAAATCAAAGTGATGCTAAAAGTGATGACCATGAAAATCCTTTTAGTAAGAGATTTGGGTCAGATACCCCCTGCGAGTGACAAAGCATCATAAAATAGTAACAAACATGGAAAAATATTATGGGAAAAATTCAAAATAGTTGTTAATCCATATAAGGTATTTAAACAATAAGGAGAAAGTGATGACTAGAAAAGATTTAGACAACTACTCACAAATCTTAGAGATACACATCTGACCATTGATGATTGGAAACTACTGATGTCAATAACAAAGAGTGTATTGTATCCAAGCATTAGGGAATATTTTGATAATGATATTCATTTATTTGAAACAAATTATAATGTGAAAAACCATAATATAATGAAATTTAAATCATTAAAAGGATCGATTGCATGAAGTATTGCAATTAGAATAGGTAGTACCAATCCATCAGGTGGTCAAAAAGATGAATTTGATGTGGAGTTATTAATATCTAAGGATGCAAGGATGATGTTAACCTCTAACCTATGGATAGAAGTAGGACTTGTAAATGGATATTTAGGATATATTTGAAGTATAGTACACAAACTTGGAAGTTCCCCACCAGAGCTACCTATATATGTTATGGTGGAATTTGGTAGTTATTCTAGAATGCCATATGTAGATGCAACTCTACATATAATTCTAATTACAACAATACAAAAGGGACAAACATGACAACTACCCTTAAGACTGGGTTGGGGATTATCCATAAATAAATCGCAAGGATTGACTCTTTATAAAACAAAAATTGATGTAGGGCATACAAAAGTACCAGGTTTAACATTTATGGTCATATCATGTGTAAAATCTCTAGAAGGACTCAGAATTTGGTCTCCATTTTCATATGACAGATATGAGAAGTTGAAAATAGGAAAACAACTTTCTAAATGGAAAGTTGAGGAAGAGAGACTTAAGTCCTTAGAACTATAATAATGTTACATATTTAATATCGCATATATTATACCTATTTTCACACTTCGATATATATGAAATTATTTAATTTAATTATCATTGAATGTGATATATATTTCTTACTTAGATGAACATGAAATGATGCATTAATTGGTATTTATTGTTAAATGTACATGCCACATGTGTGTGTGCTACTAGCGTAAATATATTAAATACATCTATCTAAAATATGTCGAGAAATATCAATCTCGAGGTGCCTATCTAACCTACACCATAATATAGGCACCTCGAGATTAATATCTCTCAACGTATTTTAGATAGATGTATTTAAGATATCTATGCTAGTTATAAGTATTTATTCATAACTAAAAATAACGTGTCTTAAATTTTTAAAAAGTTTAATTAAATATAAAATTATAAAATATATTATAAATTTTATTAGACCATAAAATAAATTTGATTTCACATAATTAATAATATATATTGTATTTATAATTTAATTTTTTAAATATTTTAAATTCTTATTAAATAAATTAACTAGAAAAACTCAACACTTTAATTTTAGAAAAATAATCTATACAATTTTATTTTTAATATTTAAATTTTATAGTATAAAAATCAAGTTTTGTTTAAAAAATACTTTTTTTTATTGACACTTTTATTTATATATTTAATATATATTATTGAATATTAAAAAAAAGATTATATAATTTTAAGGGCATAAAATACTTAAATATAAATAATTTGAAATATAATAATTATAGATTTAGATATAGTAAATCATAATATATAAGATTAACTATAGTAAATATGTATGTATCATAAATATTTACTTTTACCATAAATTATATGATACTTTTATATTGATTTTATATTTAATATTATTTATACCTACATATCTACTTTGTGTTTATTTTAAATTTTATTGGAAAGAAAAAATATAAGAAAATTTAAAAAAGTAAAATACAACAAAGTTAAAAAAATATAATTATATGTCATTCTCTACTTAACTTTTATCAGAATTTTTATTTTTATTTACATTATGAATAAAATATATTGATATTTATGATAATTAATTATAAATTTACATAATATATTTAATTTATCTATATTTAGACTTCTACCATTAATAAATGTATCTTATTTATTTAAATATATATATATATATTAAATATAAATAATTTAGATCTAATAATAAACATAATAATTATAGATTTACTAGCAATATATATATATATATATATATATATATATATATATATATAGATAAACCTTTTTTTATTTTATTGGGTAAAATTCTCTTGAAATCGAAGCTGTGATCCAAGGAGGTGAGGGTTTTGACAATTGGACCTACATCCAAGTACAACAAAGAGGGTAACAAAGGATCCCCCTAACAACAAAGTACAATGAAGAGGGTTTGAAAGCTCCCCAACGTTTAACAAGTGAAGTAAAGGTACCCAGGACCTTGACGAGACTAGAGAATATGAGGGTTTTAAAGGTTTCCACAACTAGGGGTTTTAAGGATCCTGTAACCTATAGTACACAAAGATGTTACTAAACAATGAATCTCGAAGGGATATCTCCCTTTGTTGTGTCTTCTTTAAGAGCACTGTAAACTAGAAGATCCACCAGAGAAAGAGGTCTTATACCACCAGGGTCCTCAACACAACCTCTATAAAATAGATTTATAATGGGTGGGTTTATCTTCTCACTAAGATTCACAACCTACTCAAATCATAACAAGGGAGTTTTGAGGGCTCCATTAACCATTAATAAGATAAGTAAAGGTACAAATGACCTTGGAAAATAGGGGAGTTTTGAGGGTCTCACAACTAAGTGAAACACAACAAGAAACAAACTACAAAACATAAGTTTAGCTGTAAAAGGAGGTCTTCTACCCCCTGCATCTTCCATAGAACCACCACATAGCTAAATAATAATAAGTAGGCTTATCTTACCAATTAAAACCATAACCTTTACAAAGCATAACAAGGGGGTTTTAAGGTTCCCATAACCATTAAACATAAAAATATGAAACAAAATAGTGAATCTCAAAGTGTAGATTCCCTTTGTCATGTCATTCTTGAGGAAACTCCTAGATAGAAGACCATCTAAAGAAGAAGGTCTTTTGCCACTTGGGTCTTCCACCCAACTTTCACACTACCAATCATGACTAAATAAAATAAGAACCCCCCAAAAGGCTTCATCCATAACCGATCTGATTCTATGAGATCCCATAACTTGGTGAGACCAAGGGTGGGTTCTTCTAACATCCACTATTAAACTACAAAAGGAGTCCACCAAAACCCAACAAAAGGCCTTCCATAGAGTTTAGTACTCCTAAAAACTAGCATTCCATAGAAATAACAATATTGAGATAAACCAAAACACTAATAGTGTTAGGGTGAGGTAAATGGATTATTCTATTGTCCAGGTGATCATATAAGTTTAGAACATGGTCTCCTCTAATAACCATTCCATTCAAAAGAATAGGGGAGTGGGTTCTTATAACACCCATCTTTCCCTAAAACATAATCTTAGGGTGGGATCCTCCATATTCCATTGTAATGAAGGACCACAGTTAAACCAAATTACTTACAATGATTGGGTAGGATAAATGGATTTTTCTATTGTCTAAGCCATCATAAGGAGTTAAAGCATAGACTCCTATAATATCTATTCCACTCAAATAACTAGGGGAGTTGGTTCCTCTAATATCCAACTTACCCCAAAAAATGATCTTGGGGTGGGATCCTCCATCATCCACCCCATAGAAGGACCACAGAGGAAAACCCAATGTTTTTCTAGTTTCTTGGATCAAAATAAAATTGAGACTGTTGAAGGTCTTCCACTCCTTCTACTCCTAAAACTTTTCTAGGCTAGGCTCTCCTAATAGAAACCTCAGGTAGACTCACTCCCTTCTTGAGCAAGGGATCTTGAAGAAACCCAATATTTTTTGTGAGTAACTTCTGATCTAATTTTCTTTTTCAAATTAGACTCAAAAGCTCCCTTCTAATCGACTATAGAACTGATTCTTTCCCATCTAGCTTGCCATTCAATCTTAAGGGGGATATTATTGATGGCATGGATAATGCCAAATCCACCTAGATCTAGGTCATCTTCATTTCCTCCTTGCCCTTATTTTCCTTCTCATCTATGTCCTATTAGAAAAATACTCCTTCTGATCCTTCTACTCCCATCCATGTCAGAATAGGTGTTTTGGTTTTCCCACTCAAATTATAATTTATAATGTTGAAGGTCTTCTACACTAAAACTCTCCCACATATCTTTCCATTCAAAATTATAAGGGATGTTAGTGGTGGAATGGACTACACTCAGTCCACTCAGAATTGGGACATCTTCATCTCCTCCTTTCCCTTTCTTTCCTTCTCATCCATGTCCTGATATGATAAGTCTCCTTCTCTTTTCACTCCTTCCATTCTCTTTGATTGGAGAAAAGTGAAATTCAGATTTCTAAATATCTTCCAAAGTTACCATTACTTCCTTCTAATCATATTGAAATTCAAATTGAAGTTGCTAAAGGTCTTCCATAGTGACCATTACTTCATCCCACTCAGATTAAAATTCAAATTGGATTTGCTAAAGGTCTTCTATAGTTACCATTACTTCCTCCAACTCAAAATAAAATTCCAATTAAAATTATTTAAGGTATTCCACAGTTACTGTTACTTCCTCCCGCTCTGATTGAAATTTGAAATGAAATTGTTGAAGGTCTTTCGTAGTTACCGTTACTTCCTCCCACTTAGATTGAAATTGAAATTCTAATTGTTGAAGGTCTTTTGTAGTTACCATTACTTCCTCCTACTTAGGTTTAAATTTAAATTTAAATTACTAAATGTATTCTATATTTACTGTTACTTCTTCCTATTCAAAGTGAAATTCAAATTAAAATTACTAAAGGTCTTCTACAGTTACTATTACTTCCTCCCACTCAAAATGAAAATCAAATTGAAATTGTTGAAGGTCTTCTGTAATTACCATTACTTCCTCTCACTCTGATTGGAATTCAAAATGAAATTGTTGAAGGTCTTCTATAGTTATCTTTACTTCCTCCCACTCATATTAAAAATAAAAATGAGATTGTTGAAGGTCTTCCTTTACCTTTTGCATAGGAAAGCTCCTCTCCTAAGGCCTACAATCATTCAAACTATTCCTCCACCAAATTTTATTAAATCTTCTTTCTTCTTCCTTAGCCTCTCTCCAAGTCCAATAGTATCTGGGATTTGGATATCCACACCATTGAAATATCCTGTAAACTATTGAAGGTCTTCCACTTCTTCTACCATGACTTACAACACCTATAACCTATTAAAGGTCTTCTGATCCTTCCACATTATTTTACCATAACTATAATTTTTTTAAGGTATTCCACTCATTCCACCCTGTCTTACCACACATGTAACATGATGAAGGTCTTCCGCTCCTTCCACCCTATTTTACCACACCTATAAATTGCTAAAGGTATTCTACTCCTTCCACCTTGTCTTACCACACCTATAACTTGTGAAAGGTCTTCCTCTCCTTTTGCCCTATTTTACCACAACTGTAATCTATTTAAAAAAATTTTGGAATGAAAAAATGGAAGAAGGTTAAAAAAGTTAAAATTATTTATCATTTTTGGATTTTTTTCATTCTCACTTTAACATTATTCATATGAGTGTTCTTTATCTCTAATATCGAATATAATATTATACTGATCTTCTACATGTATTATAATGAGTATAATTTATTATTATATGTTAAGTATGTCATAACTATATATAATAAAATTCTAAAATAATTAAGTGTTAATGTTAAAATGAAGTTGTCCTTTTTTAATAATTAGGTGTTAATGATCTAAAGGCTTCAATATAAAATACTATAATATCTCATTCAAATTTTTACACTAACAAGTGTTTCAACATTTCCTTCTCATGATATTTCATGACTCTCGTTTCTTGTAAGTAATATAAACACTGATCCCCAGTTGCCAAAGATCAAGGCTCCCATGTACTCCTCCACATGTGAAATCTTATGTCATTCCATGTTTGATCATTTCTTTGTATAAATTATGGCTCTTTACTAGGCAATTCCATCTTTTGCATATTACTTTCACATTGTGATGGAATTTATAAGGGAATTTCTGAAGGATTTATAAAATGATTTCTAGTGGAAGGTCCTCCATATCCATATCTACTTCACTTGAATAATAATAATTTTTGGGTAGATCCATTAATAAGAAACACATATGCTCTTTAACAAACTGCTTTATCTTATTTATATTCCAAACTATTACTTAAAAAAGAGCAACTGAAAAAATCAACACTCTAATTTAATTTTATTTTCTATATTTATTTTTTATATTTTAAAAACTAAATTTTGGTTATAATTTTTATTTTTATCAACACTGTTATTATATTATTTAATTTTCTTATATATGAAAAATAATTTTTATTATTTATTTAATATATTATTGTCATACATTTTGCTAATTGCATGAGTTATCTTTTAATATGTTAAAAAAAAAATAGATTGCTTAACAAATATATCAACATAATACTCAACTCCCTCCTCTATAAAATATGTTAAATTTATTCATAAAATATTGGCTTTGAAATATTTAAGTTAAATAATTGGTAGTTACAAAAAATCTTTCTAATTCTTCTTGAAATAAATAAATAATAATTATCATATTTTTTTCCTTCAAAAACATTAAATGTATATATTAAAATGATAGTAAGCTTTAAAAATAAATAATTTATTTAAAAATTTAAAAATTAAAAATTAAATCCTTTCCACTTTTAAAAATATAAATTAAATATTAATTTTAAATTAATATTTATTAAAATGCATTCATTAAAAATTGATTAAATTTATAATTAAAATAACTTATCTTAAATTATTAAGAAGATTAATTAAATATATAAACATAAACTCTATATTAAATTCACACACACACACACACACACACACACACACACACACACACACACACACACACACACACACACACACACACACACAGATATATATATATATATATATATATATATATATATATATATATATATATATATATATATATATATATATATATATATATATATATATAACATAAACTCTATATTAAATTCACACACACACACAGAGATATATATATCAGATTAGTAAAAATAATTAATTATATATATTATATATTTACACACACACACACACACACCTACTCACTTAAAAAATAAATTATTATTTAAAAAATAAAAAATATAACATAAAAACATAAAAAACTAAACACTTTAATTTTAACAAAACAATAAATACCAAATTTTGTTTTCAATATAAAAATTTCAACTTTTAAAAATCAACCAATTTTTTTATTTTTTTATTTTTTTCATATAAATTTTTAATCTTTAAAACATCAAGTTTGATTTTCAATATAATTTTTGTAGAGAGTTTTAACACATACATTAATACAATCGTCAATTCCATCTTTGATAAATCTCTTACATGAATTTGAAATATTTAACTTCAATATATATAAACTAGTTATTGGAGAGCAAGACACTTTCACAATTGCAATGGAGTTTCAAGTTACAACCTAGAGTAGATTTTATAATTTATTATTAGATTGATATTTATTAAGAAATGTTTATTATAAATTTAAATGTAATTTAAACATATGATGTAAAGGCCTATTTCTTAAAAATCATGATTTTGTCTTGTTAACTTGATTGAGCTCTCCTTTACAGATAAACAAAGATCAATAAAAGATGCATACATTTATATGGTTTCTCTAGTTAGGCAAATTCCAATATGTTTGGAGAGTCATACAATATCATGTAAGAGTCCAAAATTATATTATAGTATTTTTAGTCATACTAAAATAATAAAAATCAGATAAATTTGTAATCCAATGTGAAATTGAGTTGAAACTTACCCATCATTGTGGTTTTAGTATTTTTAGGTTATGTTTAAAATTTTAGGTCCATTCAATCTTGCATTCAAAAGTTATGATAAAAAAAATTATTTATAGCAAGTGTAGTTAACTCTAGGTATTTTTTTATTTTTTTTAGATTTTTTTATTTTACATGCCAACTCTAATTTCAAATTGAACTTTATTAAAATATTCTTATTTAATTAATTCATTCATTCCAGGTGAATCACTAAATATTATGGTTTCACACAATTTTGAGTATTGTACTTATTGATATTTTTACTTTGCTAATTTTTAGGTTCATCATCAGAGAAAGAATTAACACAACAAAAATATCAATAGCCACAATACTCAAAATTATGTGAAACAATAATATTTACTAATTTACCTTGAATTAATAAAATTATTACATGATATTTTTAAAATAAATCTCAATTTGAAATTAGAGTTGACATACAAAATTAAAAAATTATTTAAAAAAATAACTACTTAGAGTTAACTACACCTACTATAAATAGTAAATTTTTATCACAATTTTTGCATCTAACATTGAATGAGCATAAAATTTTAAACATATCATAAAAATAAAATAGCCATGATGATGGATAAGTTTCAATCCAAGTTCACATTTGCTTACAAAGTTATTTAATTTTTGTTATTTTTAACATGAATAAAAATATTAGAATACATTTTTGGAACCTTAGGTGATCTTGTATGACTCTCCAAACATATTATAATTGGTCCTGACTGGATAATATAATTATGGATGCATGCTTATTTCATTTACCTTCATTGTTTCATCAATGGGAGCTCATTTGGATTAACAAGTCAGAAGTTATGGTCCCTGAAAGGTGGATGTCTTCAACTTCTCCTCTGGTTGAAACAACTCAACTTCTATGAGTTACCATGATGATACTCCTATCATTTAATCTTGTCAAAAAAATTCAACTCCCATTTTTAAATCTAGTTTTTATCTCCCACTGCACTACATACTTATTATAACTAGGTTGTCTTGTATTCATTGTCTTCTTATTCAAACCCTGCACTCTCTTTTCTTTCTTCTTTTTTGGTACCTATTGTTTTGAATCCATTTCTTCATATTATTTCCATTCATCATCTTATATATAAAAATCATATAAATATAAAACATTAAATACTAGTGAGATATCAAAATTTTATGGTAGACTCACCTCATAATCATTTTCATTAATTTTCTTCACTATTTTGCAGAGATAAATTTCTTTTGTTTCAACTTATTATATGTTTCTTTGAGAAATATATATTTTATTAAATAAATACTCACAAAATATCCTTATTCAAAAACTTTTGACCTTCTTGTTATATCATTTTCTACTTTAAACTTTTCACTACTTTTTAATAACTTTTTTCTTACTTCTTATTACAACAGTTGTATGTGCTCTACAAATGCTTTTGTATCATAACTAACTCATTTTGCAATTGGTAACTACACCAAATATAAAATACCCATAGCATGTATTACATAATATTATTATCCTATCAAAATTATTACATAATATTATTTACATAAATATCAACTCAAAAGTTTTTTTGACACACAAAATTAAAAATACTAATTAAATCAAAATATTAACTAGCTTTGTTATTTTTAATATTTTTTTCATATAAGTTTGGAAACAACTATTTTTTGTAACTTTTACATGCAATTTTGGATGGGCCTAAAAATATACACATATCCCCTACACACTAAAGTCACATTAATGAATGAATTTTTACTCAAATTCACAACAAATTACAAAGATATCTAACTTTTATAACTCCATAAAAATTATTAAAATATAATTTAAGCCCTTTAGATGATCACTTGTAACCTTTAAAATATTTGGAGAATGACTCTAACTAGATATCTCATGTTAGAATCATATTATCCTCCTCCATATCTTCATTTTGACACAAACAAGATCTCAAATGGGTTCCCAAATTAAAATTTATGGCATCTGAAAGATAGGTGTCTACATCACCAAATAACACTTCATATTTGGTTGTGTTAGTGCATTAAAAAAAATTATATGAAAAAATGAATAGATAATTCTAAAGAAAAAATAGAATTATTCTAACCCCTAATCCTACATAATTTCTATCAAATTTCAAGGTCCATACATCATTCACATTTACTTCGATAAGGTCAGGAAATCCAAATATTTTATAATATCACCATATATGTACCAGGGCTTATTTCTTCATATAAAATATTTGTCTTAACATCCTTTGAAATTTTTACTAGATATTTGGCTTGATTCATGTGTCCTCAATCTACATATGAAATGAATTCAACATATAAGTTGGTAACGCCTTATACCAATACGCCAAACAATAGATATGCAATTACCAAAAAGAAAAGATAATTAATGTTTGTCAATGTGAAGGAAACCACCTTAAACATGGTTATAAATATGTAATTCATTTAAGATAAATTTATGCTAAATAGGCTATTACAACTAATTAAGTGAATCACTTTTCAATAATAAAATTACCACCAAGATGTAAGTATATAATAATAATCATGGAATGAAATAACTCAACACCAATATATGTTTTATATATTTTCAAATAAACTATAAATGATATTTATTAAATAGATTTATTTAAAAACAACTAGTGATCAATACATTTCCTATTAAGAACAATTTTATATATGTTTATAAAAGAACAATGGATGCCAATCCACATATGTGCAAGCATTACATAATTGGTTTAAACCCTCTAAGACTTTAAGTCTTAGATCTTAGAAATAATTTAGAATAATAAGGAATCATTATATTTTATATAAAATCACAAATTTAATTATGGTTAGGTACACTATATGTTAATGATATGACCACTCCTTATGATTGCTAGGTAACTAACTCCACATAATCATCCTAATATTATAATATCCTATTTTTCCAAATTTTATATGATAAATTCTAAGATGATAAATTGATAACTACAATTGTTTGACCCATAATGATTCTTACAACAAATCATAATATACAAACATTGATAATATCTAAATGGCTTAGGAATTTTGTGGAGTTAATTATATATATATACACACACACACACACACACACACACACACACACACACACACACACACACACACACACACACACACACACACACACACACACACACACACACACACACAGACACACACACACACACACACACACACACGCACATTGATCAATGTTTTATGTGGGTATGATCTTGGCCTCATCTCTTTATTGTGTCATGTTTTGTTAGCAGTAAGAATTGATCCCTAGTGGATTTTCTATGAGCTAAACATCTTCACCAATTGAACCAATAATTATTCAAAATTATCTTGTATTTCGAATTAGATGAAATTAAAGATTTACTTAATCCCTTGACACTTATATATTAAGTTATAAGTTCTAAGAATCTATATTGCCATTGTGGATAAAAAATCCATTGCATATTCTAGTGAGACACATATCATAAGCTAGTCATGCAATCTAATAAATAAATATGAAAAATTCTTAAAAAGCATCCATAGACTACAATAACCTCCTTGTCCCATTGTCTAATTACTAAACATAAACTATAAATTCCATACATGTATCAACCGCATAGGCTACCAAAAAAAAATATGGTTGTAACCACACGTTGCATAAAAGACATGGCATAAATAGTATGGGAACATATATATATATATATATATATATATATATATATATATATATATATATATATATATATATATATATATATATATATATATATATATATATATATATATATATATATATATATATATATATATATAAAATTTTTATTTCACATTTTCTCTACACATTTTCACCCAATTAAATGTAACAATTTTTTAGAAACTTTACCAATCACAAAAAAACATATTTAAATTAATCCCATGTGGTAATATTTTGAACTAAGGTGACTTCAAAGGTATTACTTATACATTTAAAAATGCCTCTAAGGATGTTTTAGATACTTTCATCTTACAGGTGGGTATTTTGGATATGCCTTTAAAAACCATTATTGTGCAGATATCTAAAATTTATTTGCCTTATAAGACTTACATTCCTCACAATATTAGTCTACATGACCTTATTCGTTATAGGTATCCATGAATTTTAAAAGGGATAAAATTGAAAAATAAAGTAATTAGACTCTCTTATTCAATCAGCTCATTCTAGCATTTTATTGATGAGTACTTGTCGATGATACTTTGTTATGTACTTTTTATTTATCAATTATCTAATTGATAGTGTACAAAGGTTAAAAATTTTGAAGTGAATTTTGGGTAAACTCTTTATAACACAATCAATAAAAATTAGACCTATTCAAACAATTATTATGATGAAACTACTACAAAAGGGACATAATGTGTAGTCAACACAGGGGGTCAGAGTTTTTTCAAATTTACACTATGTGCACAATGGCCAATGAAGACCCAATATTAGTCCAATATTTATTAGAATTCCATTACAAAAAATAGGGAATCACATCCCCCTTACCTTATAATAGCATCATCTGTAATGCAAAAATAATGTCATAAGATTCTAGAGGTCAAAATTACATACTTGTTTCCTACACCTTAAATGAAAAGTGATATATTCATATATTTTATATTTTTAATTTATGTTTTGAAGCTCAATTATATTAATTTGGGAAAAAATAATCTACGAGATGGTAATTTCAATAACCCTTTCCCATGACTTACAAGTGTGTTTTTTTCAATTTTCACATAAAATGTGGTTATATTTCTCTAACCTAAAAGATAATTCCCCTTAAGAAACATGAAATTTTGTTAATAAGAAGAGGTAATTTATTTATTTTAGCATAAAATAAAAATATTGAGATAAAATTCATGAAAATAATTAATTTTTTTTATTAAGATTCACTTCGTAATGAAATTCTTTAACATACAAGTTCATAAGAGGGATTGTTTTAAAACCTATACTCAAAGAAGTATGTTCCCAGGATTCTATAGTTTGAAGTAAATACTCCCATAATATAATAATAACATCTCAACATAATCATAGAACTGTGAGTGCAACTCAAGCATAAGAGGTTAAGAAATAAATTTTAGCAAGGTGGTATATTAATTTCAACCATAGTTATTAAAGTGAGAAGATATTAAGGGTTCAGTAACCATGTTGCACCATTTTTGAAGTCAAATATAAGCACTATAGTAAGACATGATCCAAAATTAAGACACCCACATCATATCTTAAAGAAACATTATGGAATTTATGTTAATCCTATCATGGATGCAAGAATCATATCCAATTATATATGTACTTATGCACAACAAATAGATATCTAAACCATGATCTTGTTGATCATTTAATCATAAACAAAGTTTAGTTGTATACATAGTCATTGACTACCATATTATAATATAAATATATATTCATGAATTTACCAATGAATTATTTAATAATTATAATTTATACAATAAACCTACCCTTATTGTTTTCCACTTTAACTCTAGTCAGCTAGATATCCAGGGTACATGTTACCATGTCTATTATCTTCCCTGGAGTCATTCCATCAAAAAAATTATTTCAAACACATCATAATATTCTTGCCACCTAGGACACACACCACCACATCCATAACCCTTTGTTTATGCCTTCATACTTGTCACTATTCCATCCATCATTGATAAACATCATTCTAAAACCCTAGACCCTACATCATTGACAAAGAGTGTTTTGGTATATGTGTGACTATTATAAAATAAGTTTTTATATTATATAATTTTAATTTATTTAAAATTAAATACCAAAAAATTGTCTAAAAATAATATAAATTACTATTTATATAAAAAATTAATCATTAAAAAGTAACCACAAATCTTTTTAAAAAACACTTGAAATTAATATATAAAAATAAAATTTGGAGATTAAAGTTGATAAAAAAATTATACAATATAAAATTTATATGATTCAAAGATTTCAATATAATATTTGATTCAAATTTTTAGAATAATAATTGTATGAACATTTTCTCAAAAAAACATATTATCAGGTTTCTGAATGGAGCTCCACCTTCCTAAATTCTACTCTCTATTGAGTGGGGATTCATACATATAATAAATCATATGGATGGTTTCATTACCACTGCTTCCACATACAAATATTTTATTTCCATTAATCAAAATTGTGCCTCTGAAAAACTTTAGTTGTCTAGGAAGATATTCTAATAAGCTCCATCCATGATCATGACTATTTTATTCATCATATTTCATAATTCTCATTTCTTGTAAGGAATATAAATAATGATCCCCAGTTACCAAAGATAAATGGTCCCATGTATTAATCCACATATTCTCCAATTTTATCCATAGATCTGTGTTTGGATTGAATAGTTGTGCACTTTCATAAAATTGAGTAAAAACACAAAACTTTCCATGAATAAAATACCCACCACACCACCCCCTCTTGTTGGGCATATGAGGAAGATGCTTCCATATATTTTCAGCTACCTTGTAAACAACTACACTATCCACTTTCAATCCTCTCATTACGGTTCCTCCAACTATGTAAATTTCTTCACCATGAGTTGTGCATGCAAAACTAAACTGAAAAGCACACAAATGTATGCCATTCTACCAGGTCAAATAAGAAAATTTGTAAATCATAATAGTGCCCATATTCTGACCTATCCCTTTATCTTGCCTCATTATCCCTATTAAAATTATTTCATTATTGGAAGAAACATATCGAGAATGGAATGAAAAATCATAGAAATGAGGCATGGGAGGGAGGATTTACCATTTGTTTTCTACATGGTTGTAAATGTTACCATGTTCTATGATTCAAAATTTTCTTTATATCGTGTTTCAACCATGCATATATATTCTTGTGTCATCCCATGTTTGATATTTTCTTCATACAAATTATGGCCCTTTACTAGACAATTCCATGTTTTACATACTAGCTTTAGATTATAATGGAAATTATAAGGGACTCTATGAATGATTTATATGATCATCTCGTCTGTTATGTCCTCCATATCCATATCCACTTCACTCAAATCTTATATAATACTTAGCCACACCTAGTAATAGAAAACCTCGATGCTCTACAATACATTATGTTCTATCTTATTTATAATCTATTCATTCTTTTATTTTTGAATATATTTTCATGCACGAGTTACTTTTTAATATGTTTAATTCAATTAAATATTTTAAATGTATTTGTATTAATACAATTTTGTATTAATGTTAATTTTGAAATACTTAAATTAAATAATAGATAATTATTTTATTTTATTTTAAAATTTATCTTATTTTAAATTCATTTTCGTATTATTTTTTTATTAATTATATTTTATAAAAATTGTATATATTTTATATAATTAATCATAGTAGATATGCATATATGATAAATATTTATTTATACTATGAATGATATGATATTCGTATATTCAATTTATATTTAATATTATTTATACTTACATATCTACTTTGTGTTTATTTGAGATTTTAATAGAAAAAATATATAAAAGAATTAGAAAAAGAAAAATACAAGAAAATTATATATATATATATATATGTTTAAGCTAGAGGATATAAAATAGGTAAATTTATAATTAATTATTATAAATATCAATATATTTTATTTATAATGTAAAAAATCATAAAAACTCAAATAAAAGTTAAAAAGGAAATTATATATATATATATATATATATATATATATATATAATTTCCTATTTAACTTTTATTTGAGTTTTTATGATTTTTTACATTATAAATAAAATATATTGATATTTATAATAATTAATTATAAATTTACCTATTTTATATCCTCTAGCTTAAACCTATTGAAATTAGGAGTCCTACGACTTCAACTTGGAAAGGTAAGGCTATAGTGACAAAGGAATTGGAAAAGAATAAACAATTGTTGGAAAGTTTCAACTTGAGGGTTCAATAGGTAGGGTTTGGCCTGGCTAAGCATATCCAGGACTGAAATGAAATTCACTAGATTGTTGAGACTATTGTCCCGACATTTGTCCACTCTGCTCAGTAGTACACCCCCCCCCGCAAAACCCCTGTTATGAAATCTCCCAAGGTCCTAAAATCCCCCTCTGAGCTCCCCCATGGGGGTCCCCCCTAAACAGACTCCTTTGTAGGAAGTGGCCTAGAATGATTTTCCCCAAGGAAGTTGTTGAAGCCCTCAAGAACCATACCTATTCTAAAAGGACACTACTGCTGCCTAAGACACTCAGGAGGGACCTTTTTCCTAGATCAATTTTATTTCTTGGTTTCCTATTTTCATTCTCAGTACTAGTTTTTTTATTTTTGTCCTCTTGGCTCTAGTTGGCCTATTAAAACTCTTGTAATTCACTCTCATGGTTTCAGGTCTCTATAAAACCTAGATTTTACCATATCAAATAAAAAAATTAATTATAAATTTACATAAAATGTTTAATTTTATCTATATTTAGGCTTCTATCATTAATAAATTTATCTTATTTATTTAAATATGTGTTTTAAATTTAAACATAATTTATATCTAAATCTAAATAATTTAATTCTAATAATAAATATAGTAATTATAGATTTACTAGCAAAACATATATAAATATCAAGAGAATCATATTTCAAGATAAAATTTATCCATAGAATTAGTTTTTTTATTAAGGTTCAGGGGGAGGTTTTTTTAAATTAAGGACCCATACCTTAGAAAACAAACAATCAGATAGGATCTAAAAACTGAGATAACATGATAAGTCTAACAAAAACATCTAAACCAAGATGAGGGATTACACCCAACACAAAAATAATGAAAATACATCCAAAAGAGGGTTTAAAGGCAAAAACCCATAAAGCTTGAAGATGAAACCAACTCCTCAAAGAACATACATAAAAACCAAGAGCTAACCTAGATGAGCCCAAACCTTTTAGGCCTTGCCTCCTCCTTCTACAAGGTATCTACAAGGACCTCCCACTCATGATAAGCTAGATGATTGGGCCTTCACTTTCTTTTCTAATTTCTTTGAACTTTGATCCAACCTCTATTATCCTTTAAGCTTTTAGGATAGAATATTTTCAAAATCCTCTTTAGGATTATGCAAAACTAGATCATAATCTTCCTCATCCAAGATGTTATATTTTAAAATTGAGGTTATCAAATTAGGACAATTTATATCTTGTAGAGCTTCTAAAATATTTTCTTGAATAAATTTGTCCTTGTCTCCCACTCCAATAGTTTGCACCAAATTTTTTTTTGAATCTTTCTCTTCTTCTACATCTAAAGATTTATTTTCTATCGAATCTCAAACCAACTGGTTTACTACCTCTACATTCATATCCATTAATTCTTCCTTCTTTGAGAACATTTCTTTAGTTCTCTCAAAAAAATTGCTTCTACTGTCAACGAATCCATATTAGCATTTTTTGCCCATCAAAAACATTATTTTTTCCTCCTGCCTAACGTGCATGAATCATCCAAATGTCCTATATCAAAACAATGCCTACATTGGAAAGCTACCCCTTCATAGTCTACAATTTATAACCAAATCCAATTTTTAATAATCAACTCTAAGTTTGCTGGAGGTTGAGAGTCCACATTAATTTTAACAAGAATCCTTGCATAGGTAGGATGGAGGTATTATGTCATATATTCATCAATAGCTAAAAGTCCTCCTAGAGCATTACCAATCACATTAAGACTATCCTTGGTCCAAAAATGCAAAGGAAGGTAAGGAAGTCAGTTACACACTAGTCTAATGCTAAAAAATTCAATCATTGGGTTAAAATTAGGGTACCAAGGCTTTAACATGATAATATGACAATCAAGGGACCAAACTCATTGCTTCATAATCTTATCCGTATCTTCTCTTTTGTCAAAAACTACTACAAAAAATCCCTTAACACAAGGGTATATATCCATATTTCTTTTCATTAATGGTCTTTAGGCCTCTAAAATCCACGTATGAAGGGTTTTAATGTTTGGCCAAAAATGATTAAACTTGTAAATTAAACCCCTATCACAATACCATGCTTCCCCTTATAAAGTCCCTTTAAGGGACTCACCCTCAAAAGTAATAGATTTTCAAAATTTTACTGGGGTTATAATTTTGTTTACCTTACTGAAGATGGTTGTGGCAAGATATCCATACTTTAGATTCATTCTGGATGCCATAGTAGCATAAGAACTTTGTTTTTGACCTTGTGTGGCCTCATTCAACATTGGGTCCCTTCTAGATGTGGCTTCCAAATCTGCAACAATACCTTCAGTGACTGTCTAAAGATTTTATGGAAAATGTACACCATTCCTTGGCACTACACAGGATAGAGGAACACCAACCACCACTCTCCCTCCACAAAAGTCTATAACACCTAGGATTTTGTTAGCAAACCCATCCCCTTCATTCTTCTTTGATGTTTCTATAGATTTGAAGCCTTAACCAATCTTTTAGTTATCTCGTTCACAAATCACCTCACTAGGATTAGGGTTTTGTAGAGACATCATTGTTATTAATAAATAAACCGCTATCCATATAATCTATTCATTCTTTTATTTTTCAATATATTTTCAAGCATGAGTTGATTTTTACTATGCTTAAAAAATTATAGTTTAAACTATATATAGATATAATCTTAAACACTTTCAATTAAATATCTTAAATGTATTTATAGTAATATATTTCTATATTAATGTTAATTTTGAAATATTTAAATTAAATAAACTGATATTATTTATTTTATTTTAGATTTTCTCTTATTTTATATTTATTTTTGTATTATTTTTTATTCATTTTATTTTATAAAAATTACATAAATTATTATTTTATTATTTAAATAGTATTTTTATGAATATATTATTTATTCCAAAAAAATTTCAAGATACATATTAAATTGATCATAAAATTTAACAAATTAATAATTTATTTTAAATTTTTAAAATTAAATCTTTTTAGAAATATAATTTAAATATTACATATATTAATTGAAAATTAATATTCATAAAAATATATTTATTAAAAAATAATTAATTTCTAATTAAAAATAAGGTGTCTTAAATTTTTAAAAAGTTGAATTAAATATAAAATATATTATATATTTTATCAAATATTAAAATAAATTGGATTTCACATAATCAATAATATTTATCACATATAATTTTTTTAATATTTTAAATTTTTATTAAAATTTATTAACTAAGAAAACTAACACTTTAATTTCATAAAAAATAACTTATACAATTTTGTTTTTAATATATAATTTTTCTGTTTTGAAAACTAAATTATATTTAGAAAATATTTTTTTGTTAAAAAATTTATTTATATATTTTATTTTTTTATATCTTGAAAATATGTTTTATTTCATAAATTATTTATTTCCTATTACCACACATGTGAAAGCATTTATAGATTGGGTAAGTACCACTCATCAAGTCATTTAATTTATTATTTTAAAAATGTGGGGATGTTATAATTTGTCACGTATCTTCGAATCCATGATTAACTAGCTCATTTACTAACTGAAGGCACATGTCATCCATTAGTTATTTTGTTATGGATATTGATTAAGTATGTTCCTAATTTAAGAGTGTTTAAAATATTAATGCTATCAATTATACGTATTTGTTCTTGGAAGCTATTACAACTAAAAATTTATGAGTTAGAATAATAAATATTAGTAATGTTGGGAAATTTAATCATACCATTTAATTAAGATAATGATTGCATAGTAAACCCTATTAAGCACACATGTAAAATAAAACATCTACAAATAAACTATTAAGATATTAAGTCCTTACTTTACGCTTGGGAACAATAGCAAGTCTACCTTCATCATACAAATTTGAGACCACCATTACAGGTTCTTTATTCTTATAGTTTTCAAACTTAAACTAAATACTTACAAAAAATATTTCAAATATATTTTTTCACACTGAAGATTTCAATGTTTTATTGGATATTTATTTTTTTGGATGTTTTATTCCATAATGTTGGGATATTTATTCTCTTATACCTATAACTATATCTCAATATATTTTAAATATATATATATATATATATATATATATATATATATATATATATATATATATATATATATATATATATATATATATATATATATATATATATATATATATATATATATATATATATATATATATATATATATATATATATATATATATATTTTTGATAATGTTTTCTCCATTTTCATCTTATCAAATTTGAAACCATTTGCATGATAATTGAGGTGGTGCATTGGTTAAAGGATTAATGAATAATACACAAATTTGGTCTTTTGTGTTTTTATCCTTCATAGCACGTGTTAATAATTTGTCAACATATTAAGACATACATCTATTTATAAGATGTCCATCTATCAATTTGACATGTTATCGAGTCAATTTGGCCTAATAATGACTCTAAATTATTTACAAATGAAGAACAATGGGTGTTGGTCAAACATGAGTCCCTCACTATATTAATTATCTATCCAATTTGTAGTTTATTTTTTACTATATGCACAGTCAAATCGTCTTGACTATGTGAAGTTCTCATGGAATTGTAGGATGGATATGAGAGTTAGGATGACTAGGAGGTTTGGGAGGGTTAGGAGTGTTGAGAGGGTTCTGAGGTTTAGGGGGTTTTTTCTTGCACTTGAATGGGCTACATAAACATGAAAATAATTTATTTTAACAAAAACAAATGCAAATCTAAGTTAATTAGCAAATTTTGTGTTAAATTACATGAATTTATTTTACCAACCTCTCCTATGTCATGACGTTGTTAATTTGTTGACATAAAATCAAGTGAGTGTGGTGTGCAGTGGTCAACTTGTCTCCTCTTAGTAACGGTAGGTTAGAATGTGATCACAATCTGTGTTGTGGACAAGAAAGAAGGAATAAAATGAAGAATGAAATAAGTTTTTTAATTTTTAATAGAATGCATTCAAAACACATATGTGTTATAATGTGTATGCATTTTTGTGTGTAAAAAATGCATATGCATTCCAGTATTGATGGCCACCAAGCCTTCATAAACATAAAATATACATGGTATTTCAATAATGCATACACATTTATCACCAATTAGTGAAAATGTCCATGATTTGGCCCATAAACTCAGTGCACTTACCTGTAATATTTATTATTATTGAAATCATATTACTTTTTTGAAGTATATAAATTGCTAAGTTCCCATCCCCATATGTATATGGGTCCCTACCCCACATTCTATAGATATAGGTGGAGAGTAAGCCATCACCATCTAACTATATCGAGTTTCTCTCCCTAAATAGAACTATAGGGTCTCAATCAATGGATCAAGTGTCGACTAAGTCCTATATATCTATATGGAAATGGACCCAAATATTTTTAAATTTAAATGAAATTGGGGTTAAAATTAAATCTTTATTTATGAATTGTACATTAGAATATAAATGTTGATTACATGTTAGTGACCACCTATCGATTGATGCATATAAACAATAAACATGGTATTATCATAAGGGTGAATGAAATATTTATGAAATTTCAAACTGAGATTGCCAAGAATTTTTCAATTTTGATTTAAAACCACCCAATAGATATATAATGGTTGGTTCTACATAACAAATTAAACAAACAAATGAATGCCTGAAAAGAAATAATTATAATTGAATTCAAAATTATTGAGAATATGGTAGTCACTGAGACTAAAAATTGTTAACATTTGAGGTGGATATAGAATGGTTACTAGGATGAACATTCCCTACATCATAATTAAACATAATGCCAATATTAATGGCTCAAATATGAATACAAATAAACAAAATATTGAAGTTTAATGGATTCTCATGAAGTGTTTGACCAAATGACTGAATGAGACATCTTCTCATGGAATATCATAATTGTAGCTTATAGAAGATATGGGTATCCTCACTAGGCATTGCCCCTCTTTCATCAAATGCATCAAACATAAGTCAATTTTTATTAGATCACCTTTGCCAACATTTTACTAATCTTTTACCATCATTCTACCAATTGATGCCAAAATAAGAGTTTTGGAACTAAGAAGTTGGTATCAATAAGAATTGATCCTTGGTGGACTCTTTGTGAGCCAAATAACTTCCCCAATTAAACCAATAACCATTCATAATTATCTTATATTTTGAGATGGATGAAATCAAAGATTTACTTAATCTCTTGACACTTATATATTAAGTTTTCAATTCTAAGAATCTATATTGCCATCATGGATAAAAATTTCATTATGTATTCTAGCGAGGAATATATCATAATTTAGTCATGCAATCTAAGAAATAAATATGGAAAGTGCTTAAAGAGTCTCCACAAACTACAATAGCCTCCTTGTCCCATTGTCCAATTACTACACATAAACTATAAATTTTGTACATGTAGCAACAACATAGACTACCCAAAAAAATATGTTTGTAATCACACATTGCATAAAAGACATGGTAGAAACCATATGGGTCTGTATACATATCTAATTTTTATTTCACATTTTCTCTATACATTTTCTCCCAAGTAAATGTATCATTTTTTTACAAACTTTACCAATCCCAACAATACATGTTTAACTTAATCCCATTTGTTAATATTTTGAATAGAGGTGACTTCAAAGGTATTACTTATACATTTAAAAATGGCCTCTGAGAATATGTTAGATACATTCATCTTACAAGTGGATATTTTGGTTCCGCGTTTTAAAAACATTATTGTGCAAATATAAAAAATCTATTTGACTTATAAGACTTACATTCCTTACAATCATAGTCTACTTATCCTTATCCATTAGAGGTAGCCATTAATTTTAAAAGGGCTAAAATTGAAAAATTAAGTAATTAGATTCTCTTATTCAATCAACTCATTCAAACATTTTATCGATGAGTACTTTTTGATGATACTTTGTTATCTAATTTTTATTTATCCATTATCAAATTGATCATGTACAAAACTTAACAAGTTTGAAGGGACTTTTGAGTAACCTCTCCATAACCTAATCAATAATAAAAAGACCTATTCAAAAATTTATTATGAAAAAACTACCACAAAAGGGCCATAATGTGTAGACAACATAGAGAGTTAGAGTTTTTTCAAATTTACACTATGTGCACAAGGGCCAATAAAGAGCCAGGGTTAGGCTAATATTTCTTATAATTCCATTATAAAATAGGAGGTAATCAAATCCCCCTTTCTATATAATAACATCATCTTCTATACGAAAAAAAGGATCATAAGATTACATAGGTCAAAATTACACACTTATTTCCTACACCTTAAATGAAAAGTGATATT
Organism: Torreya grandis; assembly: GCA_037957365.1. NCBI lineage: Eukaryota > Viridiplantae > Streptophyta > Pinopsida > Cupressales > Taxaceae > Torreya > Torreya grandis. Next base: position 582,482 of record JARHVA010005068.1, on the reverse strand, counting down.
TTAATATATTTTATCATTTCAATTTATGTTCTGGAGGTCAATTTTCTAAATTGGGCCAAAATTAATCTTCAAAAAGGTAATTTCATTAACCCTTTCCCATGGCTTACAAGTTTTTTCTCAATTTTCACATAAAATGTGGTTATATTTCTCTAACCCAAAAGAGAATTCCCCTTAGGAATCATGAAATTTTGTTAATAAGGACAAGTCATTTCTTGATTTTAGCATAAAATAAAAATATTTAGATAAAATTTATGAAATTAATTAAAAAAATTAAGATTCACTTCGTAATGAAATTTAGTAACATATAAGCTCACAAGAGGAATTGTTTCAAAACTTATACTCGAGGAAGTATGTTCCAAGGACTCTATAGTTCAAAGTAAATATTCTTGGAATAGAAGAATAACATCTGAACATAATCATATAAATGTGAAAGTAACTCAAGCATCAAAGGCTAATAAATAAATTTTAACAAGGTGGTATATTAATTTTAACCAAAGTTATTAAAATGAGAAGGTATTAAGAGTTCAGTTATCATGTTGCACCATTGTGAGGCCATATATAAACACTATAACAAGGCATGATCCAAAATTAAGAGATCCACATCATATTTGAAGGAAAAATTATGGGATTTATGTTAATCCTATCATAGATGCAAGAATCATATCCAATTATGTGTACCTATGCACACCAAATACATATCTAAACCATGATCTTATTTGTCATTTGATCATAAGCAAAGTGTAGTTGTATACAGAATCATTGACTGATATATTATAATATAAATATATATTCATGCATTTAGCAATGAATTATTTAACAATTATAATTATCAATTAGTATTGTAATTTACATAATAAACGTACCCTTATTAATTTCCACTTTAACTCTAGTCATTTGGATAACCATTTTCATGGAATATAAAAATAAATAATTTTTTTACCAACCATGAGTCTTAACATGTCATATGATTAGACCATTATCTAGTTTAAATGTTTTCCCTTAGAGAGAATAGACCATTATTTGGTATCTTATTCTCTTATCCATCCCCTATCTCAGGAACATTATCCTTGCCCCTCTAAACATTTAGACCATCAAAAAGATTCCTAGTACCATAGGTGACCCCTTCATGACATCTACCATGTCTTGATATTGCCTCCTTCCATCTATGGCTCAACCACCTTCATCCCCCCTTTGTCCATCAATACCTAGGCTTGTCACTATTCCATCAATCATTGATAAAGAGCGATCTGAAACCCTAGATCCTCCATCATTGAAAAAGAGTGTTATAAAACCCCAGACCCTATATAATTCCTTTATTTTTGGCCAAAGGTGGATATGTGTGAATATTATATAATAATTTTTTATATTATATAATTTTAATTTATTTAAAATTAAATTAAAAATAATTGTCTATACATGATAGAAATTACTATTTATAAAAAAAATTGTCCATCTAAACATAACTATAAATCTTTTTAAAATATAATTCACATTAATATATAAACATAATATTTGGAGATATAGTAGATTAAAAAATTATTCAATATAAAAAATTTATGATTCAAAGGTTTCAATATAAACTATTATATCATTTCATCAGTTTTAAAATAAGTAATCCACAGTTCCTTCTTAAGTCTTTGGAAAGCACTATCCTTCTCCATCAAGTTAATGACACTAACCCCATATTCCATCAAGGCCTTATCCTTCTACTCATTAAACATGGCCAAACCCTTCTTGGTCAAAATTATCCCCCGAGAGGATCATCTTTCAAGGAGGATTCCCTCGAGGACTCCCCAAAAGAAGATCCTATGGAGGGATCTCACCCACCTCTTAAACGTTCCCCTAAAATAGTTTTATCCAAATACCCACCTGATGACCTTCCACTCAAGCTAATTTTCATTCCAAAACCCATAAAAATCAGGTCTCCTACCACCTCTGACTGGAAGGATAAGGCCATTGTAATGGATGAATTTGAGAAAAACAAATAGATGATGTAAAACTTCAATTTAAAGGTCCAGAAAGTAGGATTCAACTTGGCAAAGTTAATATAGGAATGAAATGAGCTTCATAAAGTGTTGAGGCCACTATTAAAACTTTTGTGTAATCTTCTATCCCCTATAGTAATCCCCTACTTTAAAATCCCCAAGGTCCTAAAATCCCCCCTGAGTTCCCCTAGGGGGACCCCCCAAAACAAACCCCTTCACAGGTGAGAAGCAGGAAGCAACCAAGGATGATATTCCCTAAGGAACCCATTGAAGGCATTAGGAATCACACCCATGCCAAGGTTTTGAAAGACAAATCAAGCATTTTGACAAAGTATAGTTCTATAGCTAAAGACACCCTAGAGGGTCCCTCCACATAATCTAGTTTAGTTTTTGTTTCCAGTTCTATTTTACTCTATGTTTTAGTGTTTCTTTTTTATCATCTTAGCTGTGAAGGGCCCATTGAATATTTTGTATCTCACTCTCATGGTTCCAAGTCCTTATAAAACTTGGGTCTACCTTATTAAATAAAAAATATAAAAAATTATATTTGATTCAATTTTTTATAGTAACAACTATGTAAACATTTCCTTAAAAAATATATGATTAGGTCTCAGAATGGAGATCCACCTCCCTAAATTATACCCTCTATTGAGTGGGGTTTCATACATATAATAAATTATATTCATGGGTTCATTAGGAATTCTTTCACATACAAATATTTTATTTCCATTCATCAAAACAACACCTATGAAATATTTTAATTGTCTAAGAGGACCTTCTAATAAGCTCCACTATGATCATGACCATTATCCTCATCATATTTCATAACTCTCATTTATTGTAAGGAATACAAACATTGATCCCTAGTTTCCAAAGATAAAACATCCCATGTACACATCCACATATTCTCTAATGTTGTCCATAGCCTTGTGTTTGGATCGAATAGTTTTAGTCTCATAAATTTGAGTAAAAAGACAAAAATTTCCATGAATAAAAGACTACCACACCACTCCCTCTTATTGGGAATATGAGGAAGATGATTGCATCTATTTTTAACTAACTTATAAACATTGGTAGTATCCACTTCTAATCCTCTCAATCCGTTTCCTCCAGCTATGTAAATTTCTCTACCATGAGCTGCAAATGCAAAACTAAATGGAAAAGTAAGCATGTTTGTGTCTTTATACCAGGTTAAATCAAAAAATTTATAAATCATAATAGTGCCCCTCCTCTGACCCACCCCTTTATCTCACCTCATTATCCTTATTAAAATTATTTTTTTATTGAAAACAATGTAATGAGAGTGGATTGAAAATTCATATAAATGGGGCATGGGAGGGAGGATTTGCCATTTGTTTTCCACATGCTTGTATAATGTTACTACATTGTATGATATCCATTTTTCCTTATATTGTGTTTCACCAATGCATATATACTCTTGTGTCATCTCATGTTTGATCCTTTCTTCATACAAATTGTGGCTCTTTACCAAACAATTCCATGTTTTGCATACTAGCTTCAAATTATGATGGAATTTATAAGGGACTATGTGAAGGATTTCTATAATCATTTCTTCTGGTATATCCTCCATATCCATATCCACTTCACTTAGATAATATATAATAATTGGCCACACCTAGTAATAGAAAACCTTGATGGTCTGCAATATAATATATCGATATAATCTATTCATTCTTTTATTTTTCAATATATTTTCATGCATGAGTTGCTTTTTAATATGTTTAAAAAAAATACACTTTAACAAATCTATTCATTCTTTTATTTTTCAATGTATTTTCATGTATGAGTTGCTTTTTGATATGTTTAAAAAAAATACAACTAACAAATATATCGATATAATCTTAAACTTCTTCAATTAAATATTTTAAATGTATTCATATTAATCGATTTCTATATTAATGTTAATTTTGAAATATCTAAATTAAATAAATGAATAGTTATTTTATTTTATTTTAGATTTTCTATTATTTTAAATTTATTTTCATATTATTTTTTATTCATTTTATTTTATAAAAATTTTATATATTTTATTAATTTATTATTTAAATAGTATTTATAAGATTTCACAAATTAATAATTTATTTTAAATTTTTTAAATGAAATCTTTTTAGAAACATAAATTAAATATTAATTTAAAATTAATACTCATAAAGATATATTTATTAAAAAATAATTAACTTCATAACTAAAAATACCCTATCTTAAATTGTTAAAAATTTTAATTAAATATAAAATATATTATATATTTTATTAAACCTTCAAATAAATTTAATTTCATATAATTAATAATATATATTGTATTTATAATTTTTTTTAATATTTTAAATTCTTATTAAAAAAATTTAACTAGAAAAACTCAACATTTTAATTATAGAAAAAACAATATATACAATTTTGTTTTTAATATTTAAATTTTATGTTTTAAAAATTAAGTTTTATGTAGAAAATACATTTTTATCTACTTTTATTTGTATATTTAGTTTTATTATATCTTAAAAATATGTTTTATTTCATAGTGATTTTTTTTCATTATATAATTTTAGAACATAGAATACTTAATTTATTTATATTTAAATTTTACTATTAATAAATTTATTTTATTAATAAATTTAAATCTAAATAATTTTAGATATAATAACTATATATTTATTAGCAATATATATAGATATAATTAACCATAATATATAAGATTAACCATAGTAAATATGTATGTATCATAAATATTTAATTTTAATATAAATTATATGATTTTTTTATAATAGGTTTCTATTTAATATTATTTATATCTACATATCTACTTTGTGTTTATTTTAAATTTTATTCGAAAGAAAAAAATAGAAAAAAATAAAATAAATAAAATATAATAAAATTAAAAAAAATAAAATTGTATGTCATTTCTTATTTAACTTTTATCAATATTTTTAGGATTTTTTACATTATGAATAAAATATATTATACTTAATTTTTATCAAAGTTTTTAAGATTTTTTATAATATAAATAAAATATATTGATATTTATGATAGTTAATTATAAATTTACATAAAATGTTTAATTTATCTATATTTAGACTTCTATCATTAATAAATTTATCTCATTTATTTAGATATGTATATTAAATCTAAACAATTTAGATTTAATAATAATAGGCATAATAATTATAGATTTACTAGCAATATATAGATATAGATCTCAAAAAAAAATTATTTTAAATAGAAATAAAAGAGTGAACAATAGAGGAAATACCGGAAGATGGGTCATATAGCTGTCTAGAATACTCACCCCCAAAAAAAATTAGGAATTGCTAATAGAGTACATAACAAAACTATGTGTAGAGCCCACTACACAACTTTACAAAGCATGATGCATCAACACGGTTCTGCACAAGATGAGTAGACAACCCAAAAATGGGTTGGGTCATATAAACACTTACGTAAGGATAAACATTTCAAGAGGGTGCCATAGAGAAAAAGTTGCCTAGATGATGATAAACCGCTCAAGGGGTATTACTGTGTAGGTCCACACTAATAGCCTACAAACCTTATAGAAGAAATTCATATTCCTTATCAAACCACCTAGGGATCCACAACCCTATTTAAGTATCCAATTACCCTATGCTATTATGGCTTGGTAATTCAAGAGACTATAAAGATTCATCATGGAATACCTTGAGTATCCTTATTGTTATAATCGGTGTGTAGTTTAGTTCAATGACCAAGGTTAAAGACCAAGGGATAGATTTAGCATGGAAATGAGTTATCTTCTTACTAACCATTTTAAAACATACAAGGCTAATTATGAGGTGGTACCAAAATAAGTATGGTAGGTCATAAAAGAAGACCATGATATCATCATACCCAACTTTTCCTTATGCAAGCTTTACAATATTTGAAGATTAATGAGTAGCTAACATTAAAACACTACCAAGGTGATGCAACATAGAAATTTAATACATAAAACCTTTATGATCACACAAGCGAAGACTAGTTCGGGTTCTATTCCCATTAGATCATTGCACCATGATCCATAATCCTAGAGGGTCATTATACCCATAGTCCTTCACTTGGTGTATGCTTCCATATCACATATAGATCCATCATAAGGAAAATGATTATCATGGAGATTATTCCTATCATCTCATAAGGATAAGAATACCTCATGCATCTCACAACTAACCAACAAGAGGAGAACAATATAATAATCTCTCACAACATGTTCCAATAGTCTAAGGATAATAAGAATATCATTCATACAAATATACCTATAGCCATGGATTATATATAATATTTAATTATAGCTACCTAAGATGCCCTTCCTTTAAAATAAGGAGGATCCATTACCAATTCACATATTGAAAGTGTGATCAAAAGATCCGTTTCATAAGAGTACAATATGAATTAATGTAGGAAATGTAAGATTATTATTTACATATAATAATACATCATTCGAAGTCTTAATAACAATTTATTAAGACTGTTACACTAGTGCAATAATTAACTAATGATTGATAGTTCTAACATAATTATAAGCTAAATACCCAATGTACAAAGAAATAATTAATACCACCATATAGGTACTACATTTAGAACATGACAACCCTTCAGAAATAATCCAGACTAGAATATTTATGCATAAAATTAGAATCAATAATTTGACTTCATCATTCTAAATTCTACCTTGGTCAGCATGGGTGAAACCAACACTTTAGGTGGGTGACAAAATATTTAGGTAATCAATTTCATAAAAGGAGGATCCAATTGTATTAAAATCCCCTACACTAAAAAAGGGTGTAATAAATGTGTTAGCATAAATTTGGAAATGTGAAATCTCTTCTAGTAAAGATTAAGAAAGTCAAATTATATATTAATGAATCAATCCTAAAAAGAGAAACAATTTAAATTAATTTAATTCCACATTAAATAAAATTAGGAAACTTCAAATTGATTTTTACGGTAACATTTTCCTTTTCAAAAATATAAATCATTAATTAAATTATTATATAAACCCCCAAGACAAGTAAGGTATTGTAAAATCAATATAGATTCTATAAAATAATGTTAACAATGCATTCAACATACCTATAATAGTCTACAATATCTAAGAGCATTCACTTTACCTCTAATCATAAATTTTTTGTTGCTTTATATCAATTTTTTTTTCTCACATTGACTATAATAGCCACGACAGGATAAAATAGTTAAAATGCATAACATGTTTACTTTCAAAGATGTTGATCATAAAAGAAATAACCAACAAGTTGATCAAAACACATGTAGAATCATTCAAGGGTTATATAATAATACAACAAAAACTATTACTATCAATAAGAGATTATAATCATGGAAAAATAGAGAGTTGGAGTGCTAAAGGTAATTGAATTGGTGCTACCAGCCGAGGGTAATTAAATTCCTCTTTAGCTAAAGGTCATTGGACCATTTCTTATTTTATTTAAACTCACACATCACCCATTATTATATT